>PVJO010010750.1:0-62819 GCA_004026905.1 Hystrix cristata | reverse complement strand
TGGTTATAGTCTGTATGGCACGCTCGTTACACAAGTATATTACCAATAACATCAATTACATTCATGAAATTGACCGACTGTGGTAGAAATTAACTTTGTATCTTTAACCATAAGAGCAAGGTCTACACCGTCATAAAGCAGAATCTAATATAAACCAGGAATTTGCATGTAGTGGGTATTTTGTTACTCTGAAATTTTCTTTAGTGGTGTAAGAGCAAAGCATTTTAAGCAGCTGAAGGATAAAGTGTGGCTTGCATGCAGGCCAATTTCAGTTTCGTGGGCAAAGACAGCTAACAGGCACACCCGGGGAGCATGCTCTGTGTGATCTCACGCCTTGGCGTGTACCGGGCTTGTTCTGTGGGGTAGCTCTGATCCGACGGGGCAGCGCTCTCCGTGTGCTTGAGGACGACGTGCATTCTGGCTGGAGCGCTCTATAACGTCCGCTGGATCTGGTCACTTACATGTTGTTCAGGTCGTGAATCCTTGCTCATTTTCGGCCTTGTTATTCTATCCGTTGTTATACGAGGATACTGATATTGTTGAATATTCTATTTCTTCCTTCAATTCTGAGAGTTTCTGCCACCAGCATTTAAGGATCTGCTACTAGGTGTGTATATTCGTCATTCCTCATCCAGATCGGCTGCCTCTATTATCATGGTAAATCATCCTCAGGTCACTCTAGGAACAGGCTTGTTTTATAAAGTCGGCTTTGTCTAGTACTTACACACCTACTTCAGCTTGCTTAGGATTGTTTTGTGCATGGTAGATCTCTTTCCAACTTTTACTTTCAGTCTACTTCCATCTTTGAATCCAAAGTGTCTCCTGTAAAGAACCTGCAGGAGGATCTTTTTAAAAATTAAACATGACAATCTTCGAATTTTTGGTTGGATTGCTTATTCATATTTATTGTTAATATGTTGGATTTTCAGCTGCAGTTTTAGCTTCTATTTTTTACATGGCTCATGTCTCTTTTTTCCCCTCTGTTCTCTGCTTCTGCATTCTTTTACAGAAGATTTTCTAGTGCACTAGTTCAATCCCTTTAATGATTTTAAACTACATTTTTAGTTTTCTTACTAGTTGCTAAATGGCTTGCAATATACCTTCTCACATTTATTAATTTAATTCCAGTGAGATGCAGAAGCTTTATTCCTACATAGCTCCACATCCTCCCTACACTTTCAGGCACTTTTGTAGCTGTGCCTATTCCACCTGTACGCGTCACTAATGCAGCCTCACATTGCTGTAACTGTTGCTTTAAGTAGCTCTTTGTCTTCTAAAGAAGCTCAGGAGAGAAAGCAAAACAAATACATATTAGCAGAGTTTGTTCTATGAACGTTCTTAGCTATCATTTCTGGTTCTCTTCAATTCCTCCTGTGTATTGAGATACCGTCGGGTCTTATTTCTATAACCCAAGAGAGCTTCATTCCCGCCTGTCTCTTGTGTGTTTTTATTGCCATATGTATGATATTGTCATTATATCTTCCCTTGATTCTTCAAATATGGGTTTCTTCAGATCTTTGAACATATTTATAATAGTTGCTTTGAAGTTGTTATCTGCCATGTCCAAATACACACACACACACACACACACACACACACACACACACATATATATTTAATTTAAAGGTAGAGTTCTTCTGTGTTGCCCAGGCTGATTTGAACTTGTGGGCTCAATTATACTCCTGCCTCAGCCTCCCAAGTACCTGAGACTACAGCCACATGCCACCATGCTCAGCTTGTATTCCTGTACGCAATGGACCCAGCACTGCAATTATGGACACATTGCTTTAGGAAATAGGAGCAGAAATAAGAAAGTATACTGTTTTAAAATGAGATACAAAATTACTTACCTAATGACCTTTTTCAACACCCCTTGCTTTTCCTGTGCAGCTTTAATTACTGTCTGGTGTCGCTTGCTTTGAACTTGAAGAAGTGCCTTTAGTATTTCATGTAAGGGGTCTGCTAGCACCAAACTCTGTTTTTGTTCATCCGGAAATGTTTTTATTTCACCCCTTTTCCCTGCATTTTTGCAAGGGGCTTGGTGTTTGATTCTGGGTTGCTAGATCTTTCCTTCAGACTTTGAGTGTGTTGATTTCTGTTGTTTTTGCCTAGAAGCCAGAGGCCGGTCTCAGGGGCGCACACACACCCTGACACAGAGCGGGCTGTTTCTCTCTTGCTGCCCTAAAGGTTTTCTCTTGTCTTTCAGATTTGACCGTGGTGTGGATTTCTTTGTGCTGTTTACCTCACTCAGAGTTTGTCAAGCTTCTTGGATGTGTATGTTAATGTCTTTCATCAAGTTTGTGGATTTTTCAACATTATTCCTTTAAATAATTTTCCCTCTTCTCTTTATCCTCTATTCTTAGTATTTCCTTTCCACATCTGTTGGCACACTTAACGATACAGTCACACATATTCCTGGGGCTCTGTGCACTTTTCTTCATTCCTTTTTCTCTGATCTCAGGTTGCATAAATTCTAACGATCTGTATTCAAGTTGTGGGATTAACTCTTCTGCTTTCTCAAATCTACTGTTGATTTTTGCTGGTGAATTCTTCATTTAGGTTATTTCACTTTGCAGCTCTAAAGTTTTCATTTGGTTCCTTCTAAAAACTCATTTCCAGGGGACTGGGAATTTAGCTCAGTGGTAGAGTGCTTGCCTCACAAGCGCAAGGCCCTGAGTTCAATCCCCAGCACCCACATAAAACAAAAACAAACAAGTAAAAACTCATTTCCACCAGATGTGGTGGCACATGACTATAATCCCAGCACTTGGGAGGCTGAGGCAGGAAGATTGCTGTGAGGTCTAGGCTAGCCTGGGCTACATAGTGAGTTCAAGTTCAGCCTGAACCACATAGAGGGACCTTGTCTCAAAAAACCAAAAAATAAAAACTCATTTCTATCACTTCATTGATGTTTTCTATTTGAGGAGAGATTGTCTTTATACTTTCCCTTAATTCTTTTAAGTAGAGTTTTCTTTAGCTCTTTGAACATATTTACAATACCTGCTTTAAAGTTTGTATGTGCCAAGTCCAACCCGAGGCCCCCTCAAAGGCATCTCTAGGGACTTCCTTTCCCCCTTGTGTATGAGTCACAATTCCCTGCTTCCTTGAATGTCTAATATTCATTTGATTAAAACTATAATTCTAGTAAATGTGACAACTCTGGACGCCGATTTCCTTCTCTTCTGCACGGTTTCTGTTCTTTGCCTACTTGTTTAGTGACTTGGCTGGACGATTCAGGGGAGACACCGCCGCCGCAGGGGAAGTCTGACGTTGCTCTGCGCAGTGCCCGGCCCTGCCCGGCCCTGCGCACACACATATCATTCCGCATCGCTGGCGATGACTGTGGTTTCAGCTGCGCTCTCTGGCTCCTTCCCTGACCTCCAGCCACTGAACTCGCGACGTTTGGTATCACACCCCTTGTCAGCCTCCACGGAGAGTTCAGAGGGCCTGGTGCTGGTTTCGAGGGCGCCTAGAGACAGTCCGATCCAGGCAAAGTCAGGTCTTTTCGCAGGGACAAGACGCCAGCTTTTCCCAGGGAAGAGCCTTTGCTCTGGGAGCCGGGAGTGGGGCGGAGTCGTGAACTTGCTGGTCCCGGGCGCAGAGCGACGGGGTGCTGCCCGCTCAGTACAGCTCTTCTGAAGCCGCGCGGCAGGGAGGCAGCACCTGCTCGTGCCGAATGGGCGCAGAAAAGGCCTCTGTCCTCGCAGCTGGGGCGCGTGTAGTGGCTCCCACCGCACAGCTGCGTGCTGAAAGGGGAACGTGGCCTTCGCGCGCTCCACCCGCAGCCTCCCTGCTGAGCGAGTTGGCGGGGGGGCAGCGCCTCGCCACCGTTCACTCCGCGCAGGCCTCCCGCAGAGCCGTGGGCAAGCATGTGTCCGGCCCGAGGAGTCGGACGAGGCGTGACTGCCGGTCAGCGGGCTGCAGAAGGCGCGGAGCAGCTCAGCTCCCAGGCAGAGGCTGCCTGCCGGGGGCCGGGCCGGGCCCAGCTTGAGCGTCCCGCTACTCAGTTCCCATGAGTTTTGTTGAACAAACACTTCTTAATGCGTTGTAAGCTCTTTGGTCCATCTCTAGAGACTCTGAACGATTGTCACTGTTCATCTGGAGCAGGTTAATACGGGAGAGGTCTGCCCGGCCTCTTCACGCCATCCACAAATCCCCTCGGAGATGTTTTACTAACTGGTTCCCGTTATTCCATTACCATCTCTCTTTTAAACTATTTTCACCTTTTTATTATTCAAGTGACTTTCAGAATCATTTTGTGAAGAGGAAGAATCTTCTAAACATAAAATCAATGAAAATAACATAAAGCAAAAGACTAATACATTTGACGATATAAAAAGTTTGACTTTTAAATTTCTTTTTTCTCTTTTATCTCTCTTTCTTCTTTGCGGGGGAGGTGGTTGGCAGTACCATGCTGGAGACCTAACCCAGGGCCTTTCGCGTGCTAGGGTTATTCTCTACCACTGAGCTACAGTCACAGCCCAGATTTTTTTACTTTTGTATGTCAAAATACAGAAAGAAAATTAAAATGTAAGTGACAAAATGGAATACATTTCTTTGCATAAATGGGATATACAACTTAATATTATGTTTAATGTACAAGAAAGAAAACACCAATAGTACAAAAGAAAAATGAATGAAATAAATGAAGGTAGTGAATAGTCAGGGCACAGTAGAATATGTACGAGTGATTAAATGTACAGCCACAGGAAACAGTTAAAGAAATCATACTAATTCGTCTACTAGATTAAAAAGATGAATGCATCTAGTAAAAGAAAAAAACATGCTTTGAAGGACTAATTATACAGAAAATGTCTACAATATAATGTTTACTGAAAATAAGAATATGTATGTGTATGTGTGTGTGTGTCGAATGACACTAATTTTGTGAAATACAGAAGCAAACATATCTGTGTGTGCATGGGTGCACATGCGTGTGTGAAGGACGAATCGGCAGGTCGAGGCGCTCACGGCACCCATTTGAATGAGTGATCCATGTGCGGCCCTTCGTGGATGCCTACGGAGTAGGAGGCGGTACCAGCACCCGGAGAGGGGCAAAGAGGAGGTGAGAAGTAGAGAGTCTGGGAAAGCATGCGGATCCAGTTTACTCCCTGCCCATCTCCGTAGGGCCAGCCCTGGCCCTGACCGAGGGGGCAGGCATCAAAGCTGAAGCTGTTAGTTTTACACAAGATGTTCTGAGGCTCTTGGGACAAGCAGGGTACGTGGGTGGCACTGAGGGGTGTGAGAGTCTCTGCCCTCCTCTAGCCACCCGGCCCCTCTCCAGCCCGTGGACCCCACACACTTCAGGAGCGCAGGCACCATCCTCAGAGGAGAGGGTTAGTGTCTGCACAGTGGGGACAGCAGCAGGGTCCGCGCAGGGCCTCGCTGGGGGGCAGCCATCCACACAGGGCTAAGGGAGGACCCAAAGGGTTCCTTCTGCTTTTTAAATTATTATTTTGTATATTATAGCATACACATTATATTAATGTGAACAATTACTTTAATTGTACATATTCACGGGGTAGAGTATAATATTTAGATACTTCTATACAATGAACAATGATCAAATCAGGGTACTTAACATTTCTATCGCCTTACATTTTTTTTTTTATTTTTGGTAACGTGAAAATTGTACACTTGGTGAGGTACTGCATGCTGCTCCGGCACAGGCATCCCAGACATACCGACCGCGGTGCACCGGGGTGACTGCAGTTCACAACGACTCGTTCCATGTTTCATGAACAATCCAAAGAGCGGCGCTCACGGCTCCAAGCCGAGGCTGTGAGGAGAAGGCGGAAGGCGAGTCACGCAGCCGGCTTGGGCAGTCTCGCCTGGGGCAGCTGTGTGACCTTGGCCGCACTTAGGACCTTGGTGAGACCGGGCTGGACGCCTGGAGAATGGAGGTGACCGCGCCTCCTGTGGGGCAGCGCCACGGCCTTATTGAAACCCCTGGCGGCCCACCTCCTGGCACAGGAAAGAGGCTGGGCCATGACGCCAGCGAGGACAGCGAGCCACTCAGGCTGTGGGCTGGGGCCTTGGAGACATCTTGAAGCTACTCGTTGTGCTTTAAGTGCAAAGCCCCCGCTGCCTCTGCTCTCTCCCCAACCTCCCGCTCCGTGAATCTTCCTCTCCAGTTTGACCAGGATTTCCCTCATGGGCCTGAGAATTGTGTCGTTGCCATCAAAACCGGCAGAGTCCCTCTCAGACGTGCAAACAGCATTTTCATCACCTAGGTGTCTGCTAAGACACAAGCAGTTCTGGCCTTTAATTGCTCGGCCCGCCCACGTAGAAGCTGTTTGCAGCCTTCATCTGGGCTGTTTAGTACTTTCTGGTTGCAACTCTCCTGCTCAGGGAGGTGAGGAGAGGCGACTTCAAACTTCTTGTTTTTCTCTGGTAGGAATTTTCCGAGGATTAATCACCAAAGGACTCGTCCACTTCACAACCACCAGGGGTATATGACAATCTCAGAGAAGACATCAAACAACAACGACCGGACCAGGGGCAACAGATGAGGGAGAGCAGAAAGTAAAGAGACAGAGTGATCGGTCACAGAAAGAAGAAAATAGCCATTTAGTGGGATGTGGCCCACATCACCCTGAACAGGAAGAGCACTGAGGAGGGCACATACATAGTGCATTTCCTGTGCTCAGAAGAACTGGCGCCAAGGGAGATTCCAACCCAAGCCGGTACCACCCAGGCAGGTGGCTAAGAGACAGACTATTTGCCACCACGTTGGCAACTCTCATAAGGCCAGAAAAGGTCAAACTCTCCTTGGCCCAATGATACCAGGTATGTCCACTGTGCCCCCGGCAGGAAGAGAGTCTCCTCTTGTTAAGACTGGCTTTGTCTCTAGGGAAACGAGGTTGGTGCTGGCCTTGGTAAGGTTGCCTGCTTTGGACGACTAGTGAGGGAATCGCTGTAGCTCTCATGTGTAGGGAGACTGGAGTGCAATCAGGGTACCCACCGTCATCCTTACTAAGAAGGCCAGAGAATACCAATTAATTTCTAGTCAAAACCCAAGGTGCCTCGGTTTACAAAACACAAGACACTCAGTGGGGTCGTTGACAATACTACCAGCCCAGACCACCCAAATAAAGCCCCTGATCCCACACTTGCGAGCTCTAGACTGGAGACCAGAAAGAGGACTTGTGGAGGAGGGGACAGGGGACTGAAGGGACAGAAGGAGAAGAGGAGAGAGAGCACAGTCCACCAGGGAAACTCCCTTCTCTCTTCTTCTCGTTTATTTTTTAAAGAATTTGTGCATCCTGGATTAAATTGTTCATATTCAATACAGGTCAACTGTAATCACAGATCCGTGCAAGACAACCACCTTTCCCTCTCTGCTCTCTCTTTCCCTCAGCCCCATAACCAGTTCCATACAGATCAGCTGCCTTAGAGAAGCCTGATGTGAGCCCTGCCTGTCTCTCTTCACCCTCAGCTTCTCTCTCTTTCTGCATTCCTTCTCTTTGTGTGTGGTACTGGCCCATTGGCTTAGCCTCCAACGGCACCTCTGAAGTCAGACTCCAGGTCTTTCTCTCCCCAGTGCCCAAAATCCCTACTAAGTATTTTATTCACCCAGCTTGCGTCTGATGCCAGTCACCCTGGTCAAGCAGGCTGAGTCACATTCCAAAATGGCGATCTGATGCCAGTCACCCTGTTTAAGGAGGCTGTTCTGGTAGACAAAACAATAGATGCTTACACAGGAGCAGTCAGGGAAGTTCACGAGTGCTTCACCACCCCAGGAAGGACTTTTTGCTTGTATGCCAATTCAGTATTTTAAAACCTGCAGCTACTCGATATAATCCTGCCTTCGTCTGTCACCTTCTCACAAAAGCCTCTCACGGCTTCCAGTCTTACCCTCCGATGGATCTTTGAGTTACAAGGAGGCAGAGCTAGTGATTACGATGACTCTAATTACAACTATTAATAAAAACTTACCTTGTCTAATGAACTCTACAGTGTGGCTTCCACACATTAATAATCATTTCATTTTCACAATAATTGGAAATTAATTAATATTCCCATTTTAAAAGTAAGGTCACAGCATAGGAAGAGTGACTTGGCCACGGTGACAGAGTTACTCCAGGACAGAGCCAGAAGTGAAGCCCAATTGTGCCAGCTCCCGAAACCCGGGGGCTTCCCCCTTCCACACTGGCGGACGCTGGAGACAGAGTGCGGGCAAGTCGTGAAGGCTCCAAGGCAGGAGCTCAGCTCTTCATCTGCTAGAGTGCAAGCACAACGCTTGGCACATTGCAGGGACTTAAATATTCGCCAGACTGAGCTGAAGCATGCGGCTGCTCACTGGCACAGAGACACCGAGACAGACAGGGACAGCCCCGGTTGTTGCTCATGAAACCCTTTTCCTCCCTCCTTGGGCATCGCAGGACACTGAATCCAGCGCCGTTGAGGTCAGCGCAGAGGCTCGCCTGGGGGAGCCAAAGAGGCAGTGTGGGTGGCATGAAGGAGGTGGACACGGTGCTGGACACCCAGAAATCCACTGAGTGCAGGAAGCTCGAGGGGAAGAGGCGGGGATGGTGCCACTTGAGCCGTGCTCACGGAAGAAGGAGCTGTCAGTGTCTCTGTGCCCGGTGGGCAGCCACACAGCGGGCTAGAGGCTGCGGTGGCGGATGCAGCTACACAACAGACCCTGGAGCAATTCCGCCCACACCACGCAAAGGGGAACACCTGGTAGTGTCGGGTCCAGTGCTTAAAAAAAGAAGAAGTAGATGGGTGGAACCAATCTGATGATTCCATTCAAGCAAGACCACCAAAGACTGACTTCTCGAAGCTCCGTGGGATGTCAGGCATGGTGGCTCTGCTGGTAATCCAACACCTGGGAAGTAGAGGCAGGAGGATCACGGCACAGTCAAGGTCAGCTTGAATTACGTAGTGAGACCTTGTCTCAGAAAAAAAAAAATCAGTGGGTTGGAGATCAAGAGATGGAGGGAAGGAGGAGAGACGGAGGGGAAGGGGAGCTAAAAAGACTTAAGATGTGTGCAGGTACTACCTCCCCACAGTGAATGTAATCACTATGCTCTGCAAACATGGACTAATAGAAATACATTGCTTTTTTTTAAAATCACACTGTGGGGCTCCTCATTGGATGAAGAACTCCACTCAGCTATAGTGTCCCATAAAGAAAGGGAACACAGAGTGGGTTTTAGAGGATGGATGATGTAAACACAGACTGGGCCCACGTGGACGTTGTGGGCAGAAATGAAGGCCGAAGTGTCTGTGTCTACCCTGTGCCGTTGTCTGTCCTCCCTACCCCCTGCTGTTGGTGATTTGCCCCTTGGGTAACAGCACCAGAAGGGACTGTGGGGAGTCCAGGGGGGAGAACGCGTTCCCTGGCTTTGGAGCTCGGTCTGGGCGCTCTTCATGGCCGTGTTCCTGGGCAGACCTTGGGTTATGGCCAAGACTCTTGGGAGCTAAGGGCCAGACCAACCCATAATGTGAGGTGAACAAGCTGTCAGGGGCCCACAGCTCTGCAATTGAGGCTGGAGACAGAGTGAACCAGCGGGGAAGGGGAGGAGTGAGTCGTCCTGTTATGCTTGGCTGCTTCCCCAGGCACGGGCTTCGCCTTGTGTGTGGAAAAACCAGATCTAATGCAAGAAGAATGAGTAGGCATCATATTTGGCCTCCTCCTGCCCTTGAGACAGACAGAAAACAGTGTCTGGCTATGACTAAGTGGCTTGACTTCAGCTGCTTTGATCATTTTGGTCTGTAAGACAGATTAAAAATGGTGCTGGATGTGCTGGCCACTGCTGTCCCGCCAGCCACTCCGGACCTGGCTGGTGTCCCTATGCCCCCACCCACGTCAGCCACCCCAGGTCCCAGCTGTTCACATCTGCAGAGCTTTGCCCACTGTGACAGGAGTCAGCCCACTCACATGGCCCTAGGGACACCCTTGGCCAGGATGACTGACATGGGGTCAAAAGGCCAAAGACCTCACTCCCTTGGAACAACTGGCACCGCTGCGCTCCTGGGGAGACCGGGTCATTGACCATCATCCTTGCCCAGTGACTCCCCAGCCCTAGTTGGACCCCCTGGCCTCATACTCACTGCTGTAGGGGTTTCTGGTATGCATTGGAAAGGGACATAAACAACATTAATGGCAAATACTTATACTTATTGCAAGACACAGTCCTAAAATCTTTAAGATACCAATTTGTTTCACACTAGTCTCTCCAGAGGGTCTGCAGTAAATCCCTGGCTCACTCTATCTCCGGGCCGGCAGAGGAGGGAGGAGCGGGTGTGGGGCTCACTCCCACTGCCCTGGCCTTGTGTGTGTCACCACGCTGTCCTGCTTCTGCCAGGCCTGCTCTGTGGGTGTTGGGCGGCTCCGGTGCCTCGGACAGTTTGATAATGAGGCCAGGGGCCCAGAGGCGGTCTGGAGTCAACCTGCCACCCCGGGCTCAGCCCACGCTCTGCCAGCCTCGAGAGGAGCCGGGGAGCTCATTAAATTCATCTGTGCCACCTTCCAGCACAGTGGGTATTTTTAACCGTGTGGCACCTATGTGTCCCTGGGCACCCCGAGTGAGGGTCTATGAATCACCTGCAAAATTGGCAAGATGTGCCAAAAGGCATCTTCATTATGTTTAGCTGGAACTGTTTGGGAAAGACTTAGAGTCGGGAAGAAAAATAGGTTTCTTGGCTACAGCCTGTACTGTGCAGTAGGCTGAGTAGACTGAGCCTGCATCCTGGAGACTGGAGTGACCAGGCGGAGGCTGGTCCTGCTTTTTTATCAGCTCCACCGGGGACACAGTGAACACCAGGATAAGTCAGTGGCTGAGGAGCTCTGTGGTGGCCCCCAGGGAGCCATGTGGAGTCCCCAAAACACAGAGTGTGCCCCCTACAGTACCATGGGCTGTGGGAGAACAAGAGCGCTGGCAGCAAGTTTGGCGCTGACCTTTGCTGACTACGTTTGCCAGGCCAGCTCTTCTTTCTGTGTTTGCTTCCTGTGAGAGGAGAACAATATCAGCTCACAGGACTCTGTGGAGTGTCACAGACGGAATGCGTGAAGGGGCTCTGTAAACTGTGACATGCTGGTCAGAACAGCAGACATGAGAGCCCCTCCCACCCGGGCCGGGCTGGACAGCCCAGGCCAGGCAAGCTCCTGCAGGGCCCTGGGAGAGGAAGAGTGTTATGGTTTGGATGTGAAATGCCCCCTGAAATGTATGTGTTGAAGGCCTGGCTGGCCACTGACCAGCTTTCTGGGAAGTGACTGAGTCATGAGAGTGCTAACTTCATCAAGTGGATTAATCCAGTGATGAGGCCATAATTTGCTGGCATTATTGGGAAGGGACAGAAGTAGGAGGTGTGGCCTAGTTGAAGGGAGGGGTCATGGCCATGACCTTGAAGGCTGTATCTGATCTCTGGCCTCTTCCTCCAGGCTCTCACCTCGCAGCTTCCTGACTGCCGTGAGGTGAGCAGGTCTCCTCCGCCATGCCCTTCCACCATGTTTTCACCTCACCTCATGCCAGCCAGCCACAAACTGAAACCTCTGAAACTGAGGTTGCCCAAACCTCTCCTTCCTTAAATTGTTTTCCTCAGGCATTTTGTCACAGTGATGAAAAGTTGACTAACACAAAGTCCTTCATGGTGGACAACTTTTCACTCCTGACTTCAGGCACCACATCACTTCATTCCCTCAAGTTTCTCTGAGGATGGGTGTCTTCTTGGGGGGTTCAATTCATACCCTTTTTGGGTGTGGGCAGTTGCACGCTCAGACCGGATGGGTTGGAGGCAACATACATTTGGATCATGGAAAAATATTAATTCAGGGCCTGTTCTGCTGTCAATATTCCCCACACAGCCACAGATACACCATGTCCCTTGGGCAGTGTCTGCGGCAGAGGTGGGTGATTGGGGAGCTGTTTCAGTGCGCTTTGGTCTACACGCCTCTTCTTCTCTCAGCTCTGTGAGGAAAAGTGTCACCTCCTGGGATGCGGTCAAGAAATGGAAATGTGTTTGCACTTCTCAAGGCCCATGAACTGCACTAGGGAAATAGACAGGCTGTCGATTCCTCGGAGAGGTTCCCAAAGAAAAGATTGCTTTCCATTAACAAACAAATGTTCAGCCTCTTTGGGGTACCAGACTCACGAGAGGAGCCTGGCAGGTGGCAGCTCTCCAGGTCCTGACTTATAAACCACTCACGCAAAGAGAACTGATCTTGGAGTTAAAGGATCCAGGCCACGCTGCATGACCCGGCTGGGATTTGATTTCTTCAGCTCTAAGCAGGAAGTCTCAAGATGATTTTGAGGTTGAAATGTCACGCCAAGGGACACTGCACTGTTACAGAGTTTTAGAGCTGGGAAGGAGCTTGACACTCACTCTGACAGCTTGGACATGGGGTTCTGTGAGCAAGGGTGAGGGTGTTGCTTTATATGTAGGGCCCCAGATGGTGCAGGCACACAGTGAGTGTGCAGCGATGTTTGTGGAAGGGGCACATGAACAACGCATGAATGAGTGAAATACTGACCAGCAGAGACTCAGGCTGGAGAGGTGACTTGTTCGAAATTGCTCAGTGGTTGCTACGAAGAGAAGATTCAGACCAGAACTTTTGACTTCTGCCCACCTCAGAGCTCTTTAAGGTCTTTCCTGTCACAAGACTAAGTTCAAACACTCTAATAAAGAATAAACTGCAGGCACCCACCTGGCAGGGAACTTTGTCTCCTTCTTCACTGTGTGTCAATGAATAATTATTGAGGGATGTACGTTAGCTTCTGTCAGAGGTGTGATGATGCAAGAGAGGAAAGTATTCTCTATCTTCTCTTTCCTTTCTTTCCTCTTTTCTTTCTAACGCTCGGGGTTGAACTCGACCTCACTCATGGCAGACAAGTGCTCTATCACTGAGCTACATCCGCAGCCCCAAATACTCTTTGTACAACACATAGTTTCAAATTGAATTTGTAGCTATAAATGATATCTATCTCTCCCCCAAAAAAGCACAAAAGGTTGAATCATAGTAACAAAAGTAATCAAGTAATAAATGATACCAGACAAATCTAGAGCAGAGGGAGCTGCTTCTACAAAATAAAACATGTATTTTAACTTCTTAGCAGCAAAGAAAAGAAGAAACATAGAAGACATGAGCGCCTAGTTGACTAATAGGAGAAGGGACTGCAGCACCCGAGCATGGACCTCCTAGCAGGGAGGAACATCCTGGAGTCCCGGGATGCTGACTAATGGAGGGATGGAGTCTTCCAGCAGTGCTGCCATGACTCTCCCGTGATCCTTTATACTTCAACCCTCGAGAGAAGCCAAAAGTGCTTTGAGTACAAGTTGGAGACAAGGACATCACCCGCCTGCCCCAACATCTCACTGAAAAGTCAAATAATAATAATAATAAGCCTGTGTATATGGTGCATGTTTGTGTGTGCCTAAGGAATGAAACCACAAACAGGCAGGGAAAAAAGATTGTAGAATGCAGCAACCAAATCTGAGAGAGTTCTGGAAGGAGGGAAACAGGTGAGCCTGGGGTGGATGGGTCGAGCGAAATAGGATTATAGAAGCTTCCTCCTTTAACTTCTAAGGAAACGACAAATAATAGAATATACATATATATTCACCAGTAGGAGCCAGCCAAAGGCCTAATCTAATGACATAAGAGTTGAAGAAGCAATGAGAGGGAAACCTAACTCAGGAGCTGAGGGAGCCCATGTCCCTCCTCTTGCACCCGGCACTGGTGACTCCGCAGAAGCCTGAGCCCTCTCCTTATCGCCCCTCTGGAAAGAAGTGACATTCTCCTCTTTCTATTTGGATGGGGAGTGGGACAGAGAGGGAAAGAAGGGTAAAACTGGGGAGCTGGTTTCTCGGATGAACGCAGGCCTTGGAGAACATTCATCCAAACTTATCCCACATAACTGAGGTTATGTGGAAGTGGCAACAACAAGAAGTTCTGGAGGGAAATGCGGACAATGCACGCAACTTTATACCACCTCAGTGTCCGGTGGGACCAGCTCCTACCAGAAGGGGTGCTCAGTCATTTTCACAGTTTCCCGGTGACACGCCATCCCGCCATCCCCCAGTTCCTCAGTGTGTTGATCTGGCTGTCTGCTCTATACAGCTGTTTCCTGGTGGCCCTTCCCCAGGAAAGGCAGCCTGGTGCCAGCCTGGTTCCTCCATCCACAGGGACCTGCAGGTGGGTCATGGTGACTCTGAGTCACTGTGAGCTCTTGGGTTCTATGCCTGTGCACTCTAAGCCCATCAATTAAACCATCTCATGAAAATCCTATTTGGACAGTGTCCTGGAAGGTTTGGCTCAGAGTTCATTTCTCTCTCTTTCTCTCTGTCTCTCTCCCTCCCTCCCCCCTGCACAATCCCACTTCTGCTTGTGTGGCCTTCAGGAATGCTATGTACCCTCTTGGACCTGAAAGTAATACAATCTTTATTTCTATTTTGAGTCTCTGCTAATCATTGCAAGGGTGTTCTCCACCAAAGATTGCAACATAAAACAGGAAACTTCTCACAGAAATATAGCCCGTGGATACAGCCATCCACATTGACCATGACCCAATCAACAGGAGTGCCATGGCAACCACGACAACATACCATAATAACAAAAAGAAAGACAGTCACAGCATACGAAAGGTGGTTGAAGAACACATTCTGTGAGTAAAGGAAAACACTACTCAAGAACAGAAGGAAATTCCCAGTGGTGCTGCGTCTAATGAGACCATGAACTTAACAAAACAGGAACTGAAAGGTATGTTGGTAAATCAATAGCCTGACACCAAAATACCTCTTTCAGGACTCAGAAAACAAATTGAGGATCAGAGCAAGACCATTAAAGAATTAACAAATATATCACAGCCATGAGAAACAGAAAACATAAGGCTCAAAAATCAAACTGTTAGTATAGTCAACACGTGGCAAAGGAAAAGCACAAAGACATTGATTAGGGGGAAGATAATAAGTATAACCAAAGACGAGCCAATAGAAACAAACCTGAATGCCCAAAGACAGCCACAGTCTAAACATCCTCAAACCATTTAACTAAAAGGTATTTTGACATGCTAAACATATACACATTCATACACACACACACACACACAACACACTATAGCAACAAAATAGTCTATAAGAAAATAGAATAAGGGAATTGAAAATAACCGATTTGGGAGCTCAGGAGGAACTCCCGTTATTGAAGGTGGTGAGGACCAACCAGCCGTCTGCGGCCGAGGCCCTCTGAAGGGCCCCCTAGGGAAGGTGCCCCCTGAGGGAGTTTCCCCCTAGGGAAGTAACTGGTGTGCGGGCCTTGGGGACACTATTGTGAGCCTCAGACCTGGGCAGGGATACAGAGCCAGAGCAGGAAAACGTTGCCTAAACCTGGGACTCGGCGGGGTGACACTCTGTGGAAAGCGAAAGGGTTGAGAAACACAACCTCGCAGAGGCTGCCTCCGAGAGCAGTGACTCGGCCTCACTTCCAGGGGAGGAAAGAGAAGGAGCTGTCGATGAGATCTGGAGGCCTGTCTTCGGTAGGTGCAAGGCACAAACATCCGTGCAAATACACCCAACGCTCCAAAATGAGGGTCTAGAGGAACCCAGGGCTGTAGCACCTACAGCTCCAGATGGAGAAGTCTGTATCCTTAACCCAGGCTTAAAGCTGCCTGGGAAAAGTCTCATCATATCCGGTATGATGGAAAAATACAAGGTGTGTTTAAATGTTTTTAAAATTGTACTACAGTAAAGACACATTGCCAGTAATTTCCCCCAAAATCTTCCCCCTCGCTTTGAACACACTCGTCCCTTCATTCTGGCACTTTCTGCAGCAGCTCTGGAATCCTCTTTCCTGAGTGTCTTTAATCACACTATTGTGGCTGCCTTGATGTCCGGAGTTGATTCAAAATGTTGACCTTTCATGGTCATTTTGACTTTGGGGAGAGCCGGAAGTCGTATGGTGCCAGATTGTCTTAGTTACCTTTCCAGAGTCAATGGTTTGCAAGACAGCAGATTTAATACAGGACATTTATAAGAGTTACAACACTCACCCATAAGCTGAATGCAGGAAGTGCTGAATGTCTGTCTAAGCACTGGAGACCCAAAAGATCCGACCAAGGCCGGGAGCCCACAGCACTGTCCCGTGTACGTCCGTGTCTGCAGATGCTGGCTGAAGAAATCTTTACTGGAACCAGGATACGATGCTCGCAGCAGAGATGACAACCAGAGCTCCCCCGAAGCAACAGCAGCCATTCTCGACGACAGCAGAGCCCGAGCTCCTTCCTTGACAAGAACAGCTGAGTCCCCTTTGCGAGAATTAGCCACAGCAGAGCTTCTCCTGGGAAACAGCCGGCCACTATCTTCTGCTCCCGTTCTGCTTTATGTTGTGCCGGCAGCAATCCTCAGGTGGATCTTCTATGCCCAGAACCAGTCCAGCCCAGTCCAGCTGGGTGTTCCGGCTCAAGTTGACCACAGTAAGTCCACTAGACAGAGCTAGTGAATAAGGTGAAGGAGGACGTAATGTCATGTTTTTATGAGCTGCCTTTCGTTGGATGACACTCGGCAGCATTCACCAAATTGTTGACTGTACCTTGTAAGACTCTCAAGAAAGAGGACTCCAGAGCTGCTGCAGAAAGTGGCAAGAATGAGGGGTAAGTATGTTTGAAGTGAGGGGGGATTTTCAGGAGGATTAATGGCAGTGTGACTTTTACTATAATACATTTTTAAAATTTAAACATTCAGGGCTGGGGATTTAGCTCAGTGGTAGAGTGCTTGCCTAGCAAGCGTGAGGCCCTGAGTTCGATCCCCAGCACCTGCCCCCCAAATGTAAACATTCCCTGTGTTTCGATCACCCCTTGTATGTGAGCCCACAATATAAAATCAGAAAAGGTCCTGTATGTCACAAAAAGAAATACAATTTTAATCATAAAGATTACATATAAGATTATCGAATATAAAGTATTTTAATATAATTAAAAGAATTTAAAAGTGAGTAAAAAGGAAGAAACTATAAAAATGAAACAGTGTATTACAAAAGAATCAAACGAAACTTCTAGAATATAGTAATGCCTCAGTCCACAAACTCTTCTGTTCTCAAATAATTTGGTTCACAAACAAGTGTTTGGCAAAATTTTGCTCCCATTTGCAGACTCCACATTGGGTGACAAACGCAACTACAGCCATCTTCCCCATACAAATACAAAAACAGGGCTGGGGATTTAGCTCACGTGGTAGAGCATGCTGGCCCAGTAAGTGCAAGGCGCTGAGTTTGATCCCTGGCACACACACACACAAAAAGCAGCCGTCTTCCCCAGAATCATAGAACAAATTAAGTTCATGAACTGAAGTGCCACTGTATGTGTAACAGAAATATAAAACAATTGAAAAGCAAAGTAGACAAAACTGAAGAGAGAATTTGTGAAACCAGATATAGATCTGAAGAAATTACACAGAGAGACAAAATATATGGAAAAATTCTGGTGAAGAAAATAGAAGAAGTGAAAAGGTCCAACATAGGTCTAGTCATGGTTCCATAAGTGGATAATAGAGTGGAAGAAGAAACAATATTCAAAGAAGTACTAGCTAAGAATTTTTCAGATTAGATAAAGATATGAATCCTTATATTTAGAAAGTTCCAAAAATAATGTCAAACAGGTTAAATCACAAGGTGGCCAGACCCAGACATCTCATAGTGAAAGTATGGAATGCTGAGGACAAAGAGAAGATCTTGCTAGAAGCCCAAAAGAAAAAACAGATGACCCGCAGAGGCACATGGTCAGATCAACCCCTGACTTCTAAACATCAAATACGGCGGCCAGAAGACCACAATAATGGCTTCAAAGTGGTGACAGAGATACTGTAACTGTCAACTAGCTTCCTAAGCCTAGCAAAACCGTATTTATGGAATGGATTAAGGAGAGATACATAAAAAAATGAAAGAATTGATCTAGAAACCTCCAGGGGGCAGACTTCCGGAAGAAGTAAAGTATGCCAGAAAGAAAATCTAGGATGGAGGAATAAATAAGTGGGCAAGGCTGTTTGCCACTCCACTGTGGCCTCTTGGAACTGTTACCACTTCCTCCTTTGGGGCAAAATGCTCTTCACTTCCCGACCCACATGGAAAGCACCTACTCACCTGGAAATCTCCCTCTCCTGTGTCTCCCGTCCTAGATCTCTGGTTACGACTGATGTCGCTTTCCTTCCAGCCCC
This sequence comes from Hystrix cristata, assembly GCA_004026905.1. NCBI lineage: Eukaryota > Metazoa > Chordata > Mammalia > Rodentia > Hystricidae > Hystrix > Hystrix cristata. Next base: position 44,669 of record PVJO010010750.1, on the reverse strand, counting down.
CATGGAACTGCGCCAAATCTCTGCACACTTTCCCTCAAGTACTCCTTTCCCTGTTTCCTCCTCCCACACTCTGAGTTCCCCAAGGGAGGGCTTCAGGGTGGATCTCTGGATCCTCCAGATAGATTCACACAGTGATCACTTTCTTGGTAACGGGAATTTACATCAATAAGTTCATTATTCTTTAGAAAAGGGGGAAAATCAAAAAGGATTTTGAAAAAGGAAAACAACGGTAGTCTTAAATAAACACCACAGGTAAAAATAACCATTGCCATGGAAACCTGGGGCAGTTTCCATGTTGGAATGAGCAAACGCAAACTCGAGTGCAGCCCAGGAGCCAGCATCAGGCCCACACTCCAAGAACTATGTTCACAGCGCTGCACTAGTCAGGCCTCTGTTTCCCTTCCCGTTGCTCCCCTCCTCCTATTAAAGCAGTATGGAGAGCTGGCAGCTATGGCTTCCTCCTGGATGAATCCTGCAGAGGAAGGCAGGCAACCCTCCCGGCTGGTCTCACAGCCAGGCTGTGGGCACTGGAGCGATTGGCCCTACAGAACAACTTGAAGTCATGGGCCTGGAGCACCGGGAGAAGAGGCAGCCCTGCCAGCAGCAGCACACGCTGGGGGCTGCAGCCCTTCCCTGTGCATTGTGGGAGCATCCCGCCCGCCTCGTCTGCTGAGAACACCAGTGAGGGGCATCTCCACAGCCACTGTCAAAGTCAGAGAAGAGTGGCTCCTCTCTGCAGGCTCCCAGCACCTGTGTGTAGGGGGGACGGGGAGGAAGGAGGGGCCCATGTCAGGCTGGAGAATGAGGAGCCCTTTCTCTCTCTTCAGGGAGATTTGTGACACTCAGAGATTCCAATATGACCACAGCAAAGGGTGGGGTGACAGACAAAAACTCTGATAGCTGGGCATGGTGGCACATGCCTGTTGTCTTAGTTACTTTTCTCATTGCTGAGACAAAAATCCCCGACACTCAAAGTTAGAGGAGGAAAGGTTTATTTAGCTCACAGTCTGTAGAGGTTTCAGTCCACAGTCAGCTGGCTCAAGGAAGGGTGCACGGCAGACAGGCAGAAGGCAGCAAGGCAAGCAAGGGCCCTAATCGGCTTCTTTCTGCCCCTTATATCTTATCCATGCTACCAGGATTAGGGTGGTGCCAAACCAATCAGTGGATTGATTTAGTAATCACATGCCCTTAATCCCAGCATCACTCACTCTAGATCCAACCACCTCTCAAAAAGCACCACCCAGGACTGCATGAGGCTCTGGCGGGACATCTAGACACAAACCATAGCACCTGTAATCCGAACACTTGAGAGGCTGAGATGAACCTCAAGATTGAGGCCAGTTTGGACTACACAGTGAGCTCAAGACCAGCCTATCTCAAGAAACAAAAACAAAACAAAAACAAAAATTGGCTGCAATCATGGGGGTGACAAAATAATGAAATTAATTTAGAAAAATAAAGAATATTACATTTCTTTTCCCCAAGGGCTCTGGGGCCACCACACTCATTGTTTTTACTGAGCAGGAGGGGAGATGGCCAGTGCACTAACCCCAGAGCCTCCACCACCTGAGGCTGATGAAAGATGAGAAAACCACGACTTTGACAATTACCACAGGGGCTGGGGATTTAGCTCAGTGATTAGAGTGCTTGCCTTGTAAGCACAAGGGCCTGAGTTCGATCCCTAGCACCAAAAAAAAAAAAAAAAAAAAACCACAAAGACAATTACCACAGAAGAAAGGGGGAACTTTTAGAAGGAGAACCCCTGGGGAACGAAGCTGGACACGAGAGGGGTGGTGGCAGGTGGCTTTTCATTGTAGACCTTTCTTGTGGTTCCAGTTTGTCCTGGTCAGGTGTACATGTTTCTTTAATAGCCATAATAATAATAATAATTTGGCCAATTGTTTAAAACCCAGACCAAATGATATTGTCTTAGTCCTTTTCTCTTTGCTGAGACACAATATCTACAGCACTCACAATTTAAAGGAGGAGAGGTTTGTCTGGCTCACAGTTACAGTCCATGGCTCCCAGGAAGAAACAGCATGGCGGAGGAGAACCTGCTCACCTCATGGTGGCCAGGAAGCAGAGGGTGAAGGGCGGAGCAGGGAGGGAGATAGACCCTTCCAGGGCACCCCCGCAGTGATCGCCTCTCTGACCAGGCCCCACCTCCTAACAACACCTTTAACTCTAAATTCATCAGCGGACTAATCATGAGTCCAGCATGCCCATGATCCGGTCACCTCTACAAAGCCCCACCAGTGAGTACAGAGGGCCCACAGCCTGGAAGACCAGGAGGGCAACACATTCCTGGCAGCCGTCTCTACAGTGGAAGCCTCTGGGTCTTTGATTTAACCTTCAGCCATGTGATACCCCCATCAGCCGTGGAATCACTGGGAGAGGCCAGCCACAGAATGCAGCCGGTGGCAAATGCTCAGTCTCTGGAAGAATCCTTTCAGGTCCTCTGGATGCAGTGGCAGGTTGCTGGGAATGGCAAGGTAGCGTTCAGCCTCACTGGTGTGGGCCACTCTGGCTGGCAGGAAGGACCCAAAAGAACCAGCTCCGACCCAAGGTTCGTCTCCAGGGGCCCCTCTGCAATATGGTCAAACGATGGTTTGTCCCACAGCAGGGAGCACCTTGACCTTCCTGCTGCCTCTCCAGGGGGGCAGGCATCTACTCGGTCCTGATGCTGCTGCTCCTGGTGGTGTGGCCATGGCTGAGTTCCTGTGCCTCGGTTTCTCTCCCTGTAAAACATAAACAGCAGCTACTTATAGGGTTGTATAAAATTCAACTAAAAAATACATTCGATGCCTCCATGTAACAGGTCCTCAGTCCATACCCCAAACTTGCCCCAAATGTACAAATGGAAAGGGAGGAGGGCATTGCAACCACAGGGGAGGGTTGGTTCAGGAGAGTGGAGATTCTCAGAACACCATGCCACCACTAAAAAAGTAATAATGTGACAACTGTTAAGTAACGAAAAAAATTGCTGGGGACAGTGAGAACCAGGCCCACACTGCATGCTAAATCATGCTTCTGATGAAAAAAAAAAAAAAAGAAAGCAAGAAATACATTCAAATGGTTTTAGCAGTGGCAATGGGGAGCAGGCTTTTAAATTATTTTAACTTTACTGCGGTGGGATCATTATTTTTATGGGTAACATGAATTCCCTGAGGCCTCACTGAACTGCAGAAACAGATTGAGCATCACAGCAGTGGGCACCATCTACTAGATTGGTGGATTGCTCCTGCCTGCTTGGAGAGCTACACTGTAATGCATTTTTAAGTCTCGTTGAAGCTCAGGGGCACAGAACGCTGAAATCAATTCTCAATGTCTGCCATAGGAGCAACAGTGAAGCAGTGGTCTGTGAGATTTCTATTTGCCATTCCAGTTGTACAGTTTGCCTATGGCTTATTATCTTTTTTAAATAGGTGCACAATTAGCACATAATAAAGTGAACTATCTTAGGTACTCAGTTTGATAGATTTTGACAAATTACTATACCCCTAGAACTACCACCTAAAACAAGATGTAGAACTTTTATGTTTGGTTTTGTTTTGTTTGGTGTTCTTTTTTAGTGTTTGTGTTTTGTGAGACAAGGTCTCATTTTATAGTTCAGGCCTTGAACTATGTAGCTCAGGCTGGCCTCCAACTCTTGGCCATCCTCCTGCCTCAGCCTCCTGAGAGTTGGTATTACAGGCCTGCACCACTGTACCCAGCTAGAAGGTGTCTATCATCTTGAAAACTTTCCTCGTGTCCTTCCTTGTCATCTTCCCCAACCTAACCACATTCTAATTTTGATCATCACGTATTATTTTTGACTGATTTTGGATTACATAGAAATGAATATGGCCTGGATTCTTTAGCTTAGCACAATGCTTGTGAGATTCATTCATCCTGTTGCATGTACTATTTATTATAAATTGCTGAATGTATTTCATTATATGGAAATTTTATATATATATAACTATATATATATATGGATGCATATATGATTTATTTTTTTTGCAGTACTTGGTATGAGACCCAGGGCCTTCACACTGAGCTACATCCCAGCCCTTTTTTTATTTTTTATTTTGCGACAGGGTCTCATTTACTTACTAAGTTGCCCAGTCTGGGCTCAAAACTGTGATCCTCCTGCCTCAGCCTCCTCAAGCGGTCCTCTTTCCTTCCAATAAACAGCTACGTTGTTGTTTTCAGCTGGAGTCAATTACGAATAAAGTTGCTCGTGAACATTCACATACGAATGAATCCTTTTGTGGGCAAGTATTTTCATTTCTCTTGGGTGAACATCTGAGAAGGGAATCACTGGACTATAGGGCAGATGTATATGTGTTCACTTCCTAAGAAACTCAGTTTCCCAAAATGTCGATGCCATTTTGCGCTCCCACCAGTGCGGCTCCACGAGGCCACCAATGTGGGAGCCACTCTGGCTTCAGCCATCCTAGCAGCACGCCGTGGAATTTCATTACAGCTTAAATTTCATTTCCCTGATCACTAAAAAATGTGAGGCCTGTTATGTGTACTTAGCAGCCACTTGGACATCGTCTGTAGTTAAGTGTTCCCAAGTGTTATTTATTGAGCATTTAGATAGCTTTCTCCTTAAAAGGAAGCGTAAGGGACGTTCCTCCCAGACGGCATCTGGCTGCCACGTCAAGGTTAGTTTGTGGCCGTTTGTTTGCTGCTGAATCTGTAAAGCCTCTGCCTGCCTGTCGGCGCGCTTACCTCTAGTAAGAGGCCACCTTTCCTCCTGCGGCTCGGGCCCTCTGTGCCCGCCATGCCAGGACCTCGTCTTACTCTGCCTCGCTGGCACCTGCCCAGCTGGAGCACCCCACCGCCCGGGTCAGAGGGAGGGTGCTGGTTGCTTGGTTACCACCTCACAGGCCCTGCTCTGGCTGGTCCAGCCCCGCCTCCGAGCCGGGCGCGGCAGCCTCGCTGTGAAGTCCATGGGCTCGTGGTATTGATGCAACACCCGTTAGAAGCGGTTGCTAAAGAGACAGCGGTCCAGTTGTCTGGCTGTCAGGCTGGTTCCCGAGTACTTTGCTGGTACTTTTTTCCAAATGAAAAGAAAGAAGAAAAAAGCTATTTGTCATGACTTGTAAGTGGGAAAGGAAAATGCTGGCAACTGGCCTCACAAAAGCCTGGCGTCTCCTCATTCTCTGACGCTTCCCTAGCGTGCTGCCTGAGCATCGCTTCTTAATTAAGATCAATATTTGAGCTGTGGAGGAGGCTTACAACAGGAACTGAGCTTGCATCTCTGACTGTGTCTCAGCGAACACGTTAATGGTGCCTTCTCCTGCAGGGCAGCTCCCAGGCAAATGAATAAAAATAGGTTCATAACGAGGCTTTTCCTGCCTTGGACACGGAAGCCTGGCGTGTCCACGCTGGGATGACAGGGGACACAGCAGGGTACCAAGGACCAAAGCCCTGGAGGGTGGGGTGTGCAGCAAAATTTCTTGGTGGCCCGTTTCCAGGAGGCACAAGGGCACTGGGGGTGTGATCTGGACTCAGCCTCAGCTGTGTCATAAAGTGACCGAAACTCGGGCTGAATCGCACTCTCTGATGGTTACTGCTTCGCCCGGTACCAATTCAAATAACAAAACCACGGAGCCTTGCCTTGCGGTGACAAACTTCGTGCAGCTCCTAGGCAGAGACAGCCATGGCCCTTGGGTGTGGAGATTTGATACAATGGAGCTTTAGTGTCTAGGCCCCAGAACCATGCTGTGAGATACAGTAGCCAGGACCACATGTGGCTTCTGAGCATTTGAAATGTAGCAGTGCGGTCGAGGAAATGAATATTTGATTGCATTTGGCCCTAATTAAGTTAATGTAAATGGAAGTACCATTACTTGATTTGGTCACTGGGAAATTTTGAATGTGTTTGGAATAAGTAGAAGTGTGAATCTATGTTCCTTGATTCAGTTATGGGGAAATTTTGAATGTGTTTGGAATAACATGGTTTTGTGAATCTGTGTTCAATGTGTATTTATGAAATCTGAATAGAAACCAAGTATTTCTTTTTTTCTTTTTTTTTTTTTTGGAAACCAAGCATTTCTAATAAAAATTTAGTGACCAAATTGAAATGTGTTGCAATGTGAAATACACACTGGATTCCGAAGACTGAGTGTGGAAAAATATAAACTATCTCACTAATAATTTATGTATTGATCGTATATTGAAATTATCTTTTGTATACATTGGATACAGTAAAACACAGTGATTTCTCCTGATTCTTTCTATTTTTTAAATTTGCATCTGTGGTTTACACTATAATTTGATTGGCCAGTCTAGAACCAGAATGTCCACATTTAAATCCCTGCCCCTTTTGATCTTGTATCAGCCTTGTGACCTTGGAAAAATTAATGAGTAGTTTTGAAGAGGGGTTGACTTTTCTGAAAGCTGAGAGGAGGGTTTTCCCTTTCTTTTCTTGCTACTGGACCTCACCATGTGTGACTTGCAGAAGTGTGGCCAGTTTACACAGCATGACAAGGGACACCCCAGCAGAAAAGGGCCGGGGTCCTGGATGTAGATGGAGTGGCAGAACCAGCACAGGATTGCCAAGCTCTGGATTTTCAAGTGAGGCAACATTCTGGTTTGGATCAATAAAGTTCCCCAAATGCTCACATATTCAAAAGTGTGCATTTCGGAAGGTGATTGGATTCTGGAGCCCCAACTTGAATATGGTGTTAAGAAGTGGAGTGAGGTTGGAGGAAGTAGGTCACTGGGGGCATAACCTGGTTTTTGTCCCTGGTCCTTTCCTCTCTCCCTCTCTCTGGATCTCTTGCTCTCCCTTTCTCTCTGTTTCCTGGATGCCATGAGGTGAGCAGCTCCCCTCTACCACACTCGTCCGCCATGATGTATCTGCCCTGGAGCCAGCTAACCATGGACTGAAACCTCTGAAACCATAAGCCAAAATAAACCTTTTCACCTTTAAATTGTGTATATCAGGTAATTTGTTCCAGCAACAGAAAAACGACTAACAGGAAACAAATTCCCTAATTATTTAAGTAAGTATTCTGTACATTAAAAATAGCATCCTGATGCAAAATCTGAGTAAAATTACCAGGTAATATATACCATGTTGGAGAAAAGATAGATGTACGAAGATGCTACAGTAATGTCAGGAGCAAGGATGAGCTGATTCTGCATGGATTAGAGGACTGGAAGTTGGAAATACGATGCTTAGGCAAGAAAAGGCGTGGAAGAGATGTTCCAGAAAAGATGGTGGAGGGACTGAGATCACATGAAACCAAAGAGATGGCTGGGGCCTTAACATCAATCCGAAGTTAGCACCCAGGCTCAGTTTCAGCGAGGACAACAAAGTGCTGTCTGTGCTACAAGGAAGGGATTGTTACTGACTGTTGGGTTATTAACCAGCCCGAGGGCAAGTGGGATGTAAGCCTTCAATTCAGTGACAGTAATCCTGAAGATAACTTCAGAAAAGTAAAATTGTCACTTTGGGATAGAGGAATGCAGACAGCTGAACCAGCAGCAGGGAAATGAGTTTCAGTCTGGTCTCTACACTTCCTGTGGATGACCATTAGCAATCCACTTAACCTCAGAATCCCAGAACACTCATAAGGAATGGAGGACGCTTTGGGCTACAAGTCGCAGAAAACTCCAAGCAACTCTGAAATTATTCCTTCTCTAACTGGGCGTCTAGAGGTTGGATGGCAGTCAGTACACTCACTGCTTGACAGTGTCACTTGGAATCCAGTCCTTTCCATCACTCCACTGTCACCTCGATGGGTCGTGTCACCAGTCAGTAGTGAGACTGTAGCCACACCTTTTGAGCCATCACTTCCAGACTCAGAAACCTCCAGGCTGACTCTTCTGTAGGAGCAAAGGCAGCTCTCTGGAGACAGCTAGCTAACTTCCTTCCGCTTCTCATTGGCCAAAATTGAGCTATATGTCCACTTCTAAACCAATCGTTGGGAAGGACCAGGGTTATCCAATCGGGATTTAACCTTGATGTTGGAAGTAAGGTCACCTTATTTTGAGTCATCTGAGGCAGAAATAGACATGGAAACAAAATTAGGTTTTTGTTTAAGAGAAAGGAATATGGTCTATAATACATCTGTTACTTGTGAACAGTACTACCCTGGATGTCACATGCAGGATACTCATGAATATCAAATGCAAAAAAGTGCATTTAAATCTTTTAAAGTCCTGTACTATGTCAATTCTGTGAGATGGGCAATGGCAGGACCAAAGGAAACTGGGCCATCATCTAGCTAATATTGGACGTTAGCCCAAAGATGACCATTTGTCTGGGTTTAAATTTCTCTTTCCCATGACAGCCTGGAGTGTGAGCGGGTGATGTTCACTGTCCTATTAGACGATCTCCACCTTTGATCCATTCACCCTAATTCCACCAAGAGAACAGAGTGCTTAGAGTTGTGCTTAACTTCAGTTTTCATCTGTAGGGACATTTTTCTTCTTTTCACAAATTTACAGCATCCTGTGTTCTGGCTTAAATCCACTGCGTCTCATCCTGTTGATGGAACAGAATTCTTTTCCCTGAGAACAGTTCCCTGCCTGCCATCTGCAAGTCTCGAGGAGGCCGCATAGGATCGCGACACGTCTCCCCTCACCCTGTCTTTATAAGCAGATGTACACCTAGATCACAGTCCTGTTGTCCAGGGACTAGTTTTGAAGGTCACGTTCCCTGAAGGCCTTGGAGTTGTTTCCAGAAAACAGAAGCCATCTGGTTCAGAGAGTGCTGGGTGATGTCACTCGCTACTTCTCTAGCGAACCTCTCTCAGATGGGCATGTTTTAATCAAGGATCGTAAGAGTCACTAACCCTCCATCGTGATAACTTGTATGACTTGTGATGATACTGAGCACTTAGAACGTATCCATTACCATGCTGAATGGCTAAGAGCTTTGTCTCATTTATACTCACAGAAAACCTATGAGTTTTCCCACTCACTGCTTCCCACTTACTGCTTCCCACCTTATAGAAGATCAAAAAACTGAGGTGTAGAGATGTTAAACAACTTTCCCAAGGACACACACTTTTCTTTGGTTTTCACCTTTCTTCTCCTCACCCTCACCAGGACAATGTCCAGTCCAGAGGGGCCCAGATTGACCTCAGAGCTCAGAAAGGTACCCTGTTCCCTGCATCCAGTCTTGGCTCATCATGTGCTCGGTACTCAGAGGCCTCAGTCTGCATGAGGCCGGGGTCCAGGGACAGTGATCCAGACACCAAAAGATTGCTTACACGGAGGAGTAACCCAGACAGCACACCTCACCTTAGCTTTACCGGACTCAGCTTACAGCCACTTCTCAGGATGCATCCGGATGATCCCTGTTCTGTAACATATGAAACCAGGTATAGTTGTCACTTTTCAAATGCTGGAACATACAACCCAATACTCACAAGATTAAAAGAGGAAACTTTTATTTTGGTTCATGGTTTCAGAGGCTTCAATCCATGGTCGGCATGCTCCAAGGCAGAGACATCAGAGCGGAAGGGCTGCTCACCTCATGGCCACCAGGAAGCAGAGTGCAAAGGAAAGAGCCCTTCAGAGCCACGCCCAGTGACCCACTCCTCCAACCAGGCCCCAGCTTCTAATAGTTCCTTCACTTAGCTACAAACTCACCCACGGTTAATCCCATCGACCAGGTCAGCATCCTCACGATTCAATCGCCTCTCTAGACGCCACTTAATGCAATCAAGTCAGCAAGATTAACAGTCACAGCAGGCACAAGTCAGGAGCAGGCTAACAGGTGGACGGTGGCTGGAAGAAGGCAGGAGGGGCTTTGGGAGGCTGGTTATATTTTGTATTTATCTAGGTACTGATTGCATGAGTGGGCTCAGTTCCACTAGCTTCGATCAAAAGTTTAAAAATTGCGTCAGCTCCGAGAGTGGGTGGAGATGCTCTGTAGGGCATCCTCAGACATGAGGGTGCTCCCTCCCTCAGGCCAGCACCTAATCAGGCCTTTCTGGCCAGCCACGGAGGACATCTGAGCGAGGCCTCGGATTCCCCAGCAGGTTTCTTTTAGGTCCAGGCCACCCGTGGGCTCTTCAGACAGCTCCCAACGCCCCACCTCCTCCCTGACACCAATTCCTCTTGGTACATCCAAGAGGAATGTACAGGAAAGGCCTTTCCTTGCTACAGGAAAGGCCTTTCTCCAGGGAAGGTGGCATCTCAAGCTCTGGTTGACACCTCCTGAGTGGAGGGTTCTGCGCTTGTTTGGTGCATGTCATCCGGCTGAGCAGCAGACAGGAACTTACACACACACACACACACACACACACACACACACACCCTCCATCTGTGCCTCCACCCGTGGCCCACACACAGAATATCCTACTCAACCTGCCTTTGTTTGCAGCATTCTCCAGGGCCCAGAACACAGAGAGTGATAAAAATAATCCTTTTTAACATGGTAATTTACTGCCACTGCTGGCTCTCAGCACTGTTTGCCAAATTGCCCTTTCAGGAACCAGGAAGCTACAGAACTGGAAAACCCAGCATTGTCTGTGTGGAGCAGGGTGGCAGCCAGGCAGACTGCACACACACAGGCTGGGACGAGTTCCCTCCATCTTCTTGCCATCTTCTTGGACATCAAACCCTCATCAGGTCTAAAATCTCCTCCCTGAGCTTGCCCCACACATTTCCAACATGGTCCGGGCAGTGTCTGGAGCAGCACCCCCATCTGGAAGACCCAGAGCCATGAGTCATGGTCTAGAGACTCGATTGGCAGCCGGATGAATGTGGGTTCAAGTCCCAGGTCCTCTGCTCACTAGCCCTGTATCCTCGGTCAGTTAACTCTCCACGCCTCTGCTTCCTTGCCTGCAAGTCAGGAATGAAAATAGCTCACGAGGCTCCTTGGAGTAAAGCAGTTACCAGGCAGATGTGGCTGGCAGGGCACAGTCGCTGGCGATGGAAGCTGTCTTTATTATCTCGAAGCACAGGGCACCTACCGGGCAGGTCAGTGTCAAGGGCTGAGGACTCCATGTGCTCAGTGGGTGCTCTGGTGTCCTGCCCAGCTGTCCCCAGATGGCTTTGTGTGCTGCCCTGTCTTAGTTACTTTTCTCTCGGTGCTGAGACAAAATACCTGACACCCAAAGTTAGGGGAAGAAAGGTTTATTTAGCTCAAGTTGTAGAGGTTTCAGCTGGGTCCAAGGCAGGGTGGCGTGGCCGACAGGCAGAAGGCAGCAAGGTGGAGAGCGGGTCAGTAAGGGGGTAACCAGCTGCTTCCTGTGCCTTATATCTTATCCAGGCTGCTGGGATTAGGATGGTGCTCAATCGATCAGTGGATTGATTTAGTAATCACTCAGCCTTAATCCCAGCATCACACATTCTAGATCCAGCCACTTCTTACCACACAAGGCTTTGGGGCGGGCATCTAGACACAAACCATAACAGCCCCTCCCATCAATGGACTTTGGCTACACTCGCTAGTCTTTGGGGAGGCCCACTCTTAAGCTACTAGAATATTGTCTTCATTTCCTTTGGTACCAGCTTCATGGCAGACAGGTGTGGGAACGTGACTGCTCAGTACCTCAGCCTGAGTGGGGGAGGATCTGAGGGGGATTCACGTCTTTCACTGTGATAAATTAACACAAGCGTATTTTCTGATCAGTTCTTATACATCCACGTGCCCTGCGGACTCAGCCGCTCTCCCCCTCCACAGGGCTCAGCCCCACTGCCTCCCTGCCCTGCTCCCCCCCAGCCCAGGCACCTCCACAGGACAGCATTGCTTTCATGTGAGCACCTGCCTGAGACACCAGTAAGAGTCCTGTGCCTGGGATCTGCCCTCCCGCTGCCCTCTGCCCTGCGGCCCCACGTCGGCCCCTAGCCACTAGAATATTTCCCTGCTTCCTCACTTGGAGCCATGATGCTCCGCCAAGGAAGCCAGGTGGCCCTCGCGTCCTCAAATGCAGCGTCCCTTATCCGCCCCAGAACTCAGCTCGGCTCACTGCCTTCGGGAAGCTCCCGGCCTGCCCCAGGTTGTGTGGCTGGATGCTCACACCCACAGCACTCTGGGCCAGTCACCCAAGCGCTTCTGAATCCCGCTGCGGACCTGTTACATCTGTGAGCTCCCTACATGGGGTACAATGTTTCTCCTTTATCTCCCTGACTGTAGCCAAGCCGGGCACACAGCAGCCACTCAGAAAGTGCTTGTGGAGGAACAACATCTATAAAATCTCCTGGCACACAGCTGGGGTTAAGAATTCACCGGCAGGTGGTACAGCGCCTGCCTAGCAAGCACAAGGCCCTGAGTTCGATTCCCAGCACCAAAAAAAAAAGAATTTACCAGCGTCCTCTCGCCTGGCACTCACATTACCCATCATCTCTCCTTTAAGCAGATGCAAACCAGAGCAGAGTCGTGCGTGTCATCTGCACATAATTGACCTGAAATGTGTGTATAACTGGCCTATGCCTGCGAATCTGCTCTCTGGCTGTTTTAGTTACTTTTCTCTCGTTGTTGGAACAGAATACTCGACACCCAAAGTTAGGGGAAGAAAGCTTTATTAGCTCACAGTCTGCAGAGGTTTCAGTCTGTAGTCCGCTGGGTCCGAGGCAGGGCAGTGTGGCAGAGGCAGGGCGGACCGGCAGGGCAGACCGGCAGCGGACTGGTAGCAAAGCAAAGTGAAGAAATGCAAGGAAAGTATGCAAATAAGCAATGCAAACAAGCAGCTAGTTAGCATCTTCCTGTATTTTATCTAGGCTACCTGCCCTTAGGGTGGGTAGCACTCCCACCCTTAATTTTAGTTTCACATCCTTGATCCCAGCAGAACCATGCCAAACCGATCAGTGGATTAATTTAGTAACCACACACTCTAGACCCAGCCAGCTCTTACCACATGAGGCTTTGGGGGGACATCTAGACACAAACCATAACACCGGCTGTTTGGTTTCACCACCAAGGCCATTCATTGAGATGCACGGGGGCTAGTCCCTCTCCCTCCCTCAGTCCTTCCAGCCGAGGGTCTGGGTAGCAGCACTTGTCCCTGCGCTGGTGCTGGCGGGTGGAGTCTCCAAGGTCTCTGAGGAGCAGGGAGCTGGGCCAGGAATGGGATGTATGCTTTGCTGTCAGAGCACATGCAGCAGTGAGCATAAAGTATTCAGGCCAGGACAGGGGCAAAGATGTCCTTGCGATGTTTCCGGGCTTTGCCAAACCAGATGTGGAAGTTTGCAAAGCCTTGAACTGGGAGGACATCGGTAAGAAGACAGCAGGGCTGAGCTGGGCAGGTGACACCAGCCCTGGGGAACGCAGACCTCAGCAGCAACTGGAAATCCCACGTCCAGCAGCAGGGCTCGGGGCCAGAGGCAGTGCCCCAGAGCACCCCAGGAACATGGGGGACATGGCACAATCACCCGTGGGACAGAATCTCCAGGCAATTTTCATAGAATCCAAAAGTACTGGTGGGTAGCAGTCCACTGAGGGACTTCAGCGGCCTCCAGTTTGGTCCATGAGTTAGAGAGAACATTCCAAGTGGTGGCTTCCCCACTTACATCACAGAAAATCATATTCAGCATTTCAGAATAAGTGAGGGGCATAGAAAGATGTATTCAGCAGGAAGAAGTCCACCCTCAGAAGGAAGTGTGGGTGCTCATAGAAAGAGGAGCATTATGGTCTCAGGCTGGGGAGAGAATTTATGTTTCTTGGCAGTGTCCTAAGACATCTAGGATGTATATTCCTAGCGTCAGGTTACCCAGTTAGTGAGCTAGGTTTGAATGCAAACCACTTTCATGTGTTTGAAGTTTAGCGCTCCACTACCCACTCATAGTGCTGCTTCATGACAGGTGGAGGTCTGTGGGGTGTGGGAATCTACATGATGCGGGAACAGGCTCTTGTTCATTGTACTGTGAAACAGATAAATCTGTACAAACTGCATAAACACAAGGTTGTTATCTCACGAATTGGAAGAATGAAATTTCGGACAAAAGGAGGACGTTAGGAGAGTGTTTATTAGAAATAAGAAGAATAATAGCTCCTGGTTTCCAGGAGGGGACTCCAAAAACAGCATTCTGAGTTGCTTTCTTTGGTCTTATATAGATAAGCAGAGAGGAGGAACTGGTTTCAAACAAGTGGCTCTCTGACTTTAGAATAACCAATTGAACTTCAGGTTTTGTGATGTACAGTCTAAAGAAAATTAGTTACTCAGCTGTCTGAGTTCAAATAAAAACAGTTACTCTGCATTTTTAAATTCCTCCGAGTCCAGACCAGAGGTAGGGAGGAGTTATCAACTAATTTATCTGCCTAGAAAGTGTCTTTCTGGGAGGAAGGGTCCTTATCTGCCTATTTTCATCCCAACATTTTATCCTTTTTGTTTCTACACTGCTAAGTTTAACTACCTGCATGGCTTGAATTAGCTCTGAATTTCTTTGTATCTGGCTGACTCCAGCTGAGCCCACCCTTTCTACAGTACCACTAAGGCCCCTGGAACTTCTTTCTTTGAGAGCAAGTTTCCTGGAGGGGAAAAGTCATTGTTACCTGGGATAACTCTGTGTCCTGGAGCTGTAGTTCTCTTTTTACATGTTTTCTTTCCCCTGTCTTTATTTTTTCTAGCCTATCTCTGCCTCATTAACTTGCATTAGTAAAATTAATCGAGAAGCCGGTGGTACAGGATGATTTATACACATTCTTGCCAAAACAGGTATGGGCTGTTGAAGACCTAAAATTTGGGTCAAACTCCTTATTAAGGTATTAGAGGAGCCATAAAGTCTGTCCATTTTGTGTGACACCGGAAGGCCTCTTCCCCATTATGTGGAAGGTCACCATGCTCCCGTTAGAAGGTCACCTGTCCCTGCTGCAGCTCAGCCTGGTTTAATTAACACCTACCCTTCCATCCCCAACATCCCCTGAACCTGGCTGTGCTCTGCCCAGACGCACTCTTATACCTGTCTCAGCAATTCTGGGAGAGATGCTTTGAAGGCCTTTGTGAAATCCCACATTAATGATCTGGTAATTCTTGTGGTGACTTCTCAATAAGGTGTGAAGTGCTTAGCTAGCTGTCATCCAGGAGAATCCCAAGGCACCAGGGAAGAGGGATGCTGCAGAGGAGAAAGGAAAAACAAACCCAAGCCCAGGCCTGCCTTTTGGTCACAGCCCCACGTGGCCCGAGAAGGAGGCGGCGAGGGGCCACCCCAGCCATCAAGAGATCCAGTTCGCAGAGGAGACTTCTCTGGAGGAGGTTGGACTGTAGAATCTGGGGAAACGATGAGTGAGCCCCAAATCTCCATCAGTACCATAGTAGGCAGTGCCAATTGTCAAGGCCACACTCCTCCTGCCACAGACTGCAGTACTGACCTTGGTCCCTTCCCAGTGGAGCCCTCCCTCCACCTGCTTCAGCCTCCTGAGTGCGGAGTATAGTCATGTGCCATCATGCCTGGCTCCCACCATAAATTACACAGAATCTTCCCGGTCTGGTGTTGGGGATTTAGCTCAGGGGTGGAGTGCTTGCCTAGCAAGGGCAGGGCCCTGAGTTCAGTACTCAGAACCCTCTCCCACAAAAAATGTCAAAAACAAACAAACAAACAAAAAAACCCCACAATCTCCCAGGTCTGTGGCTAGAAGGCTTTAGGGTTAGGTCTCCTCTTCAAGTAGAATCCAGTGATGGCCCAAAGGGCTACACTTGGACCAGGGCCTCTAGCTCCTTGCCTACATCCATGGATTCTTCGGAACCTGAGGCCAGGGCTAGTTTAGCCTTGGCCTCCAGCTCTACGAGGGTCCAGGCCGGCCCCGGACACCTGGCCGTGAGCTGGAAGCAGCAAGGCTTAATTGCAACAGGATGAAAGTTTGCTGAGTGCACCGCCAATCTCGGTCCACGCAATCAATCCTCCCTCTGGAAACTGAGTTAGAAGTGCGATTCCAGTTGTTACAAAGCCCGTCATCTCCCCCTTCTTCCTAAGTAAATTAGAGAAGCTCTTGTGTTCTCACTTTATGACCAGGCCTCATCCCTGGAGTGCAGCTGTGGAAGCCACACAGGCCTGTGCCCAGAGAGGACCGTGCCGGCACCCAGTCAGCCTGTATCATCATCTTCGGCCAGGCCGGTGCCCCTCTCTGGGCCTCAGTTTCCACGTGTGTCGATGAGGGGCTTGGATTAGGTGGCCTCTGGGACCCCTTCTAACTCATGGCCACCAGATTCCAGGCTTGCTTGACTGCCAGGGATAGCCCCTGTGACAGGAGTTCAGATTCCTCTAAGACAAGAGCTGGCCCTCTCTACTGCTGTGCACAGTGATGAATTCCTACAGGTGAGAATAGATGATTTCCACAGCAGCTTAAGGGCAGAGCAGGAGCCACATGTCCGTGTCCCAAAAAAGTGCTTTCTGGAACCAGAAGCCGCACTTACTGAATACTCACCCAGGACAGCCCCCCCCACTGACTGTTCTAAAAGAATGAGTTCATTTCATGCTCTTGATGGGCAGTGATGGAGCTCATTTCACAGACAAGAACACTGAGACACACCAGGTAAAGTAGTATATCCACACCAAAGCCCATGCTCGTAGTCACGGCTCTCTCAAATTCCAAAATCTGGGGACTTCTGTTAAAGATATTGAGCGGTAATGGAGAGACCAAGAGTTGACCTCACTATGAAGGGAATGCTTGGCACAAAGGAGCTGCATCTGCAAATCACAGATGCCCCACAAGCACTCAGGGTGTGGTGGCCCCAGCAACCAGGGCTGCAGCCCCTGATGAATGCGTTCCGATGTTCCCGGCGCCCTCAAAATGGGCTTTTGCTCCCCCATCTCTCCTCCACCTCTGCGAACAGAATGCAATTATTTCATCTGAAGGGAATGCTAGTGCAGCGCAGAAGCAGCAGGAAGTAAATCTTTATGACGCTTCTTAGTGGCTGAGGGGGACATTCAGTCTCTCTGGCTTTGATGATCCAACTCTGTCTCCCAGGCATGCCACACTGAAGCCTCAGAATTTACAACTGTACTTGCTAATGATGTTTTAATTTATGATACGGTGGATGCAAGAACCACAAAAGATCACTTGCTTTAAGAGTCATCTTTCCCCAAAATAAAACTAAGTACCATGCACATTTATAGAAATGCATATTACTCTGTTACCAAAGAGGAAAAAATAAGAAAGAGATGGATTCTGCTGGGTTCATCTGGTAGATATTTACCCTAGACAGGAGCAGGATGGTAATTGTTTCACAGAAGCCACTCTGCTGTCCCTGTCATGGAGGCTACTCAATATCCCCAGTCTTTTCTCTCTCTCTTCAGTACCTCTCCAACTAGTTTGTACAGTCATGATTTTAAAATCTAGCAGTGACATAACTGGAGCCCCCGAGGTGTTTTGGGAGCTCAAGGCCAGATGTCTGCTGCACTGGGTGTTCCCACTGAGTCCCAAGTTTCCAGCCAGCACTAACTGAGCACCCAGTCTGTCCCAGGCACAATGGCAACTCTATTAGTCAGTCTTCCATCACTGTTATGGTTTAGACCTAAAATGTACCCCCTGAAAGTTTCATGTTCAGAAGTGAGCTTTTGGAAGGTGATTGGATCGTTGCATACTTCATTCAACAGCTTGTTAATCCACTGATGAGTTTGTAGCTGAATGTGCTACAGGAGGTGGGGCCCTGTCAGAGGAGGCAGGTCACAGGGGTGTGTTTTGGAAAGCTGTATTCTTGTCCCAGCTCCTCCCTTCCTTGTTTCCTCACTGTCATAATGTCAGCAGCTTTCCTCTACCCTGCCCTTCTACCATGATGTTTCTGCACCGGAGCCACCAACTATGGGCCGAATTCCCTGAACTGTGAACCAAAATAAACTTAAATTGCAGGTGTCGAGTATTTTGTCCCAGTGATGAGAAAGTAACTAATACAGAAAACTGGAACTGGAGAAGTGGTGTTGTTGCTGTGACAGTACTTGACCATGTGGTTTAGAAGCCTTTGGAACTGGCCTCCAGGAGGAATTTGGAACAGTCTGGAGATGCCAAACAGAGAAGCCCTAGAATGCTGTAAGCTGAGTTTGATGGGCAATTCTGGTCAGAGCTCAGAAAATTGGAATACTGATATGAATGCAGACAATAAAGTCCAGACTCAGGTTTCAGATGGGAATCAGGACTTGGGTAGAAACCAGACTCAAGGCCATGTATGTTATGCTCTGGCAGAATGGGCATTTTACCCATGTCCTGACACTGTGTGAGACTGAGATTAAGGGCAGTGGACTAACTGATCCAGTGGAGAAAATTTCAAGGCAGCCCATTGTTCAAGCTGTACATGAATACCCTGGCTGTTTTTAGTCAGATTTACAATGAGAATTGGAAGCAAAAAAGCAGAGCCTAAGAATGTGAAGACTGTGAAGCTTGGCTGAAAAGGAAGCAAGAACCTGTAAAGTTGGGGCTCAGGAGAGTTTGGGTGCTAAAAAGATCAGCATTAAAAAGAACACATATACTTTGTATCAGGACAATAGGAAGGATGCCTTTAGGGCATCTCAGGAAAGGGCCAGACCCTACCCCATGCCCAAGGGTGCAAAAGGGTAAAACTCTTTTGAGAGACTTTTTTTGGAGAAGAGAGCCTCTAGGCACTCTGCTCATTCAGAACCACCTATGGAATTGTTTCCCTGAGTTAAGCCTACAGAGACCCAGAGGCCTCTGCAGCCATGGGCCAAGGGGCCCCAGCTACTGCTCATGCTGGCAGCTGACCTTGGTGGTATCCACATGGTGCTAGTTGTGTAGACATGCAGAATGCAAGAGTTGTGGCATCAAGGAGGCTTCTACCCAGATGCCAAGGAAAGGCCTGGGAGGCCAGGCAGTGTGCCCCTGAGAGAGCAGTGTGTGAAGCTGTGAGTGAGAAGCTGAAGGTATACTGGAGACCCAAGGAAGTTGGGGACACAAAAAACATGAAGTATTTGCCAAGGAAAGCCACAGGCAATGAGTGGAACCAGGCCAGGGGAGTCCATGTGGGCCTCAACTGGCAAGGCCATAGGGACAGGGCTGTCCAAGCTCTTTGGAGCTCACATTGTACCAAAACATGCCCTGGGTGCTGGACACAGAGCTACAGGATTTAATGTTTGCCCGCTAGGTTTCAGTCTTCATTTGGTCCAATTCCTTTTTATTACCATATTCCTCCCTTTGAGAATGGGAATGCTTACCTGTGCCCTTGTATGTCAGCAGTGTTTAACTTTCTTTTTGATTTTCACATGGGCTCAAGCTAAGAGTTTGCCCTGAGTCACAGAGGAGACTTTGGACTTGGACTTCTCAGCAATGCTGACACTGTTACACTGGAAACTCTTAAAATGGACCTCATGCATTCTGCATAATGAGACAAATGTGAGCTATGTGGGGGGCCAGGGACAGAATGTTATGGTTTAGATATGAAATGTCCCCTAAAAGTCTCACATTCAGAAGTGGGGCTTTCGGAAGGTGATTGGACCATGGGGGTACTATACTCACCAGTGGATTCATCCATGGATGAATTCATAGCTAAATGTGCAAGAAGAGGTGGAAGAGGTGGACCGCTGTGGGTGTGGCCTCTGAATCTTGGTTCCATCACTGTATTACTTGTGAGTGGCTTACTTCTTCACGAATGGCAGTGAGGACAAATTTCAAGGGTTTGGCCCACTGCCTGGCGCACAGTGAGTGTGGGCTAAGGGACAACTTTTATCTGGGGAAGATGCCACTGGTGGGCCAAGCCAGAAGGCCCAGGAGTTTCCCTCCCCTTGGTCTCCCCTGCCTCTTCCTCCTGGGCAGTATCCCCCTCCTCCCCCTTCTCTTGGGCTCTCTACACCTCTCCAGGTCAGCAGAGACTCCTTATTCGCCTCTCACACTCACTGCTGAACTCTTACCAGATGGCAAGCGTGAAAAGAAATACAAGCAGGGCCCCTGCCAACCCTCTGCAGAGCATCACAGACAAACATGGGGCACCCCAGACAGAACTGAGCCTATGTGACAACTTCAGCTGCAACAGCAGCCTGGTCCCAAGGCGCCCGTGATTGATTAGCAGATGAATAGTGCAGGATGTTGCTGCTACCAGAATCCTGCAGGGGCAAATCTGCTTCTGACCACAGTGGTCAGGAAGGACAAATACGCACACCCAGGGATGTGGCAGAGACAGCAGAGGGTGATTAAGCTGCCAGGAGACAGAAGCAAGAGACAGTCGGGGTCTAATGGACCCCCCCGAGGGCTTTCAGACCTCTTCCCTGCTGGCCTCCTACAGACACCCTGCAGCCAGCTGCTCCTGCATCCAGGCCTTGACTTACCCATCAGAGAAATAGGGTTTCCCAGGGAGACTGGCATGAAAAGCAGTCTTCCCCCATGTCCTGGTCCTGCCCCCAAACACACACGCAGCACACCTAGCAGGACCCCCGTCAGAGACTTTGATACAGCAGAACCACCAGTTCCTACACTCTTCTTTTCTCCATTCCATTTTTATGGCTCTTTTGTGGCCCCACTTATTTCCTACTCTACAAAGTGTGATAATAATATCTGAATTCTGCCCACATAATAAGAGAGAACTGGCGAGTGACTGTACTTGTGGCACAGCGAGGTCTGGGTGAGAGGGACCCAAACAGCCCAGAGAGATCATTTTTCTAAAGTTATTGCTGCAACCGGCAGTACAAGGAAAATTTAGCTAACGCGGGGGGGGGGGGCGGCACAGAAAATGCAGACAGCAAAATTACTATGTATAATTAGTAATTATTTTCTTTGAAGTCCTCGATTATTGTTCTCGAACAATACATTCGTGTAGACAGACCTGCTGTCCCTGCTCTGCAGACCACACAGAGACTCGCCACAGCCTCCCTTCATCTTATGAAAGTTGCAGGATCTGGGGCAAAGGACGGGTCTCATCTGCCCGTCTTCAGCCTGCTCTGAGGAACATCTGGGCGGCCCTGGTGCCCCGACCCCCCAAGCTGCCGTCCACACCCGGCCTGCCGCCCTGGCCCTGCTGCTGCATTCAGTCACTCATTCCTCACCTGTTTATTGAACTTCTGCTGTGTGCCAGGAACAAAACAGATATAAAGTCCTGCTAGGGGGAGCAGACATCCAAATAGAGACAGAGGCATCGAACAAAGAGGAAAACAGGAAGTAGTGGACCAATGCCCAGGAGGATGGCGAGGGCGTGGGCACAGGCAGGGGCACGCCTCACAGCCAAGGGTCAAGAAAGGTCTGTGAGGAGCAGACACGGGGCAGGGCTCAAGCAAGACAGACAGATACCGGCTCAGTGTGTCCAAGAAACAGCAGGGAAGCCAGAATGCCCGAACAGAGCGGCGGAGGGAAGGGAAAGTGGTAGGGGTGGAGCAGAGAGGTGGCCGAAACCACAACTTACAAACAGGTCTCAGCTGGCAGTTCAGGCTGTTTGAAGCAGCAGGCGGCCTTACTTGGTCCGTGCTGGGCGTCTGGACCCCTTGACCCCGGCTGGCCCTGCAGGGCCCTACTGAGCTGGAGGGAAGAGCACAAAGCAGTAATGGCCAAGGAAGGTCATGTGACTTTAATATAATTTTTTTGCAGAAGTAATATTTGCACATTTTAGAGACCAAAAGTGCAGAAAGGTCTGATAAGGCTATCGCAGAAAAGTAAAGATATGAGGAGCTGGGACTAGTATCATTTTGTCCTGTTTTCCAACCTTTGTATATTGCCATTACGTTTATAATACACACATCTTTTTAAAAAAACTCAGCTGAAAATTTATTTCCTCAAAATAAAATAGAATTGGACTATGTACTCGGTAAATTTATGCACAGGATTTGGGTCCTGACCCCACTGTCCAAAAGGCAAGCGAGTCCCTTTGGGAACCTGGAGCTGTGGGATCCCCCATGTGACAGTCACAGTCAGAGAGAGGGTAGGGGCGCCAGCTGGGGGACTGGCGGAACTCAGGTGGCCGGACCAGGGCCCCGCCCCGTCCCGTCCCTGGAATGCTGCCTTCCCCGCCGCGCAGAGAGAACACAGGGCTCGGCAGAGTTCAGCCAGCCCCCGCCTCTGGCCAGAGCCACTGGGAATGTCACCCCTGCCTGCCACAGACGACGCCCGGGCTCAAAACACACGCTTCGAAGACCAGACCCCTCTCGGCCTTGTTCTGGGTCAGTCACAGCGGCGGCTCAGACAAAAACAGTCCCGCCACATCCAACGGTAGATTCCACTCCTGGGAGGGAAGGCCAAAAAGAAGCAACTTTTCGTAAAAACACGAAAATTCCCGAGGTCCTCTCTGGCAGCACCAGTACCAAGCACAGCGATGCGATCGATCGCGGCCGGCTGGGGAAACCGACCCTTTCTGCAGAACCCGGGGACGCTGCGGGGGACAAACCAAGGTTGCGCAGAGTGAGCCTCCCCGGGGACAGAAGAGCCACACCAGGTTCCAAGCGCTCATTATCACAGCACCCGGCACCCCGCCTCACACAATGAGGAAACCAAGGTCAAGTCAGAATAATGACCCAGAGGGGGGAACTGTATTCACTCTGTTTTCACTCTGTCTGGGTTTACTCACTGCCGGGAAACAATGGACGAAAGCTTCCAGAAATGTACGCAGCCTGGCTTGTGTTCTTCGCACACATTCAGGAAGCTTAGCGGGTGCCCAGCGGGGCACGGACGGTCCGTTCCGCTCCCTCCACCCTTTCCCGGCAATGTAGAGCACAATGGCGCCAAACATAGGCGCGTCGCTTAAAGAGGGTTCGGTCAGGGTTATGTTCAAGGGCGAGAGATCAAAGTACCAGGAAAATGCCGTCCTCCATTTTCTGTCACTGAAAATTGAATCCGTGGCTTTGCACTGAGCTACACCCCCAGCCTTTTTTATTTTTTGAGACAGGGCCTCACTAGGTCACTAAATTGCCCAAACTGGGCTAGAATTTGCAACCTTCCCGCCTCAGCTTCCCAGAGTCCTGGGATTATGGGCCTGCGCCACCACACTCAGCTGGAAAGTCCTTTCTAATTAAAGTTTGATCTTGGTACTTCACTCTTGGCCGCTCCCCCTGCCTAGTATTCCAATGGGATTCTACCATCCATGGATTTCAACACTGAAACCTCCCGAATATCCGCGCTCCCTGGACGGCCAGGCAGGGGCCCTACCAGCAGGCGCGGTCATCTGCGAGGGGGACTCTCAGTCGGGACCCCAGAGCAGCAGAGCTCTGGGGCTCACTTTCCCACAGCCGCTCCCCACCCCTGACTCCGGGGATACTTGAGATTCGCCTGTGTGGGGGGAATACCCAGCCGATCCATTGTGTGGGAGACACATTAAAAACCAGCCAGACTGGAGACTGCCAGCGACGTGGCAGAAAGGCACAAAGCTAGTGGCGCAGGATTCTGCCTCCGGCTGCTGGAGGAGCCTTGACCGCCTCCCCAGCCTCAGTTTCCCCTTCCTTCTCTAAACCCGGAGGGTGCGGGTGAGCCCTAAGCGAGACCTGGCCAGATCCGCTGGGGCGTGACACAGGGAGCCTCGGGCAGCGCGCGACGAGCCCGCGGCTTCCCCGCCCCGCGCCGCTGTCCCCGCCTCCGAGCCCGAGTCCCCGCGCCCCGAGCGAGGGGCGGGGCGGGGCGGGGCGCGCGGGGCGGAGCCGCGCCGGGGAATCCCGCCCGCGAGCGAGGAGCCAGGAGCCAGGAGCCGGGAGCGGACGCACAGAGCGCGGCGGTCCCGGGCCGCGCGGGGACCGAGCGGGGTCCTCGTCCTCTCCGCGTCCTCCGCGTCCGCGCCATGCAGCCGCCGCCCGCGCCGCGCGCGTAGCCCGCCGCAGGCCATGCTGCCCCTGCTCGCCGCGCTCCTGGCCGCCGCCTGCCCGCTGCCCCCGGGCCTGCTCGGGGCGCCCCCCAACGCCTCGGCCGACGCCGCCACCTCCGCGCCCCGCATGCCGGCCTCGGAGCCGCCCGAGCGCGCGGGCCCCGGGGCCGAGGACGACGCGGCGGCGCCCGCCTGCAACATCAGCGTGCAGCGGCCCATGCTGAGCTCGCTGCTCGTGCGCTGGGGCCGCCCGCGCGGCTGGCAGTGCGACCTGCTGCTCTTCTCCACCAACGCGCACGGCCGCGCGCTCTTCGCCGCCGCCTTCCACCGCGTGGGGTCGCCGCTGCTCATCGAGCACCTGGGGCTGGCGGCGGGCGGCGCGCAGCAGGACCTGCGCCTGTGCGTGGGCTGCGGCTGGGTGCGCGGCCGCCGCGCCCGGGCCCCGCCCGCGCCCGCGCCGCCCCCCGGGGCGCCCCCCGCCGCGCCGGCGCCGGCGCTGCCAGCCTACCCCGCGGCGGACGCGCCCGCGCCCCTCTGGCTGCAGGGCGAGCCGCGCCTCTTCTGCTGCCTGGACTTCAGCCTGGAGGAGCTGCAGGGCGAGCCCGGCTGGCGGCTGAACCGCAAGCCCATCGAGTCCACGCTGGTGGCCTGCTTCATGACCCTGGTCATCGTCGTGTGGAGCGTGGCCGCCCTCATCTGGCCGGTGCCCATCATCGCCGGCTTCCTGCCCAACGGCATGGAGCAGCGCCGGACCACGGCGGGCGCGCCCCCCGCCGCCCCCGCCGCCCCCGCGCCCGCCGGGACCGCCGCGGTCGTCACCTCGGGGGTGGCCGCCAAGTGAGCGCCGCGCCCCGCGCCGCCCGGCTGCCCGGACGCTGCCCTCCAGGTGTGCTTCGTGCTGTGATCCGTGTGCCCTGTCCCGGCCCGGCCGCCCGCGGAGCCCGGCGTGCACGCCCGCGCCTGCAGGCAAGTGCGACCGCGGCCGGGCCGGGCGGAGCCGGCCTTCCCTCGACCCCGCGCCCGCGTGCCCTCTGCTCACGGCGGAGACGACCAGACCCTGTGTATTTGTTTTATATATTTAGTAACTGTTTTAAATGAACGTTTTAGTAAAAAAAACAAAAATCAAAAATATGAAATTGCTGTGGCTGTCAGGAGAAGCTCTTTGTATCTGAACATCGTTGTATTTGAGGGTAGCTGTTTTTACTCTTGTTTTAAGAAGGGAGACGTGGGAAGGATTTAACACCAATATGTTGTTACCGCTGAAAATGAACTTTACGAGCCCTTTCCAAGTCCATCTATCCAGTCACGTGGCCTGGTGGGCACTTCTTGTACTTCTGTCGTTTTTTTGGCTTTTAATACAGACATTTTCCTCCAGAGATGCGTATGTAGCTTTTTCTTTATTTGGTTTAGGGAAAGGAATCCAAGAATTGCAAAACGTTGCCCCGAAACGAAACGTAAGGGAGGGAATCCCCAATTCGGTCTCCCTTACCTGGCCGGAAGCCGTCGCTGCACTAAAGGCAGGTGCGATGTTCCTCCCGGGCCCGCCGGTACCCACCCGGGGCGGCCTTCTCCGCGTGGGGCGCGGCTCGCGCCTTCTACTCTGAGTGCTCCTGCAGGCAAGTGGCTTTGCTGGTAATGACCCTTTAGGAATCGTGTATGTAGATTTCATGTTGCTCTGCATAAACGTCAGCGGATAAGCACACTTCAAATGCTGGTTTTAGAACCTGAGATGTTTTGGCATTAACACATTTTCAAAGGTAAACTCTTGGAGAATAGTTAATAATCACAAGATTATTTTCCACTCCCGGTTCCCATGGGATAGTGTCTACCACGTGGTAGTTGAAATGTTCTTAAAGCCACCTAATATAAAAATAATATAAAAATAATTTTAAAGACTTGGTTTTTTTGTTTGTTTGGGTATGGGGATTTGCACCTGTGGCTCTGTCACTGCGCTACATCCCCAGTCTTTGTCATTTTTGATTTTGAGACAGAGTCTTGCTAAGTTGCCTGGTCTGGGCTTGGACTTCTGATCATCTTGTGTCAGTCAGCCTGCCATCATGCTAGGATTACAGGCATGTGCCACCATGCCCAGCATAGAGGCCTTTTAAGTAGATTTTAAAAGCTGCTTTCCCTTGTCTGTCTCCTCCCCACTTTTAAATCGATAGTTCAAGAGCTTCAGATCTCAACGTGGGGCCTTTGGACCAGCAACTGTTGGCCCAACCTAGAAGCTGCTAGAGATGCAGAACTTGGGTACCGCCAGGGCACAGGGCCAGAAACTCTGGAGTAGGATCCAGCCTCTGGTCCTGTGACAGATCGTGGTGTGTCGCAAGGTTGGAACCACTGGGTACCCCTGGAAGACACCTTGTATCTTGAGATGTCTCTATTCCAGCAAAGAAATGGATGCTTTCCCTTTTTTCGCCCAAGGATCTGTCTGAAGAGAGGTTGGGTCATTCCCCAGCAGCATCAGCTGACCCACCCCGTTTTTCAGGGTCCACAGCTGTCTCTGGCAGGCACCGGGCTGGGGCTGGGGTGTCTTCCTCTGCCTCCTGGCCCAGACCTTCCATGTCCTGCAGACCTGCTAGGCTACCAGGTCACGGCACATTTTCATCTGCCACAGCACAAGATAAATTATGAATGTCACTGTTCTCCAGCCTGGAATGACTAGCAGGAGAAAATCGGTAACTTTGCTAACCTTGATCAGTTTTAATATCACAGTGTTTATAATTCTTCAGGGTGCATTAAGTATGCACTGCAGTGCATGTGTGCGTGCGTTTGTGTGTGTGCGTTATAAAATTGATGGACTGGTAGAGCAAGGACAGAGTCCGTAGGTCCTGTGGGCCTTGCTGGGGGCTCACCCACTGGGGAGAGGCTGCCAGGCCCTGCAAGCTCAGTTTGGCATCCGACCGAGCGCCACCATCTGGACAGAAGCTGCTTCTGTGTGTGCATTTTGACTAAGGAGCCGTCAGGAACTCTTCTGGGACGGCATAGGAAGTGCAAGCTTGGGCCTGTGTACACATGTACAGGGAGTCCCTGATCCTGGCCATTCATGGACTGTCCTGGGCACAGCTTGCGTTGCCAGCGACACAGCTAAGTTCCCAGGACCAACAGTCATTCTCTGAAGTCTGCCCCTGGGGAAGGTGGGCATCCACCTTCCAAGTCGCAGTCCATGCCCAAGGCCACCCTGCTGACCCCTCCACATCTGCTGCGAGAGCTGCCCCGGGCCCATCCGAATGCCTTGGTCTCCTTTGGGGTTTGCCTGAGCTCAAGACGGGCACCAGGCCGAAAGCTGCACCTGCCCTGGAGCACAGCATCTAATGACCGATCAGCCCCAGGCCGGAAAACCAGCCCACACGCTGAAACCACGCAAACCCGCCCTCCGTCGTGGGTCTGGCTCCCGTGGGCACCTAGTGGCCAAGGCTCCCATGGAGCTCCTGGAGTTGGACTCCTCCCTTGCTCACTTCTGCCTCTTCCCAGCCTTTCCCATCCACAGCTGTGAGGTCAGGGGTCCTCCCGATGGGCCACTTGCACACTGGTCTCCAGGCTGCACGGCTGAGAGCCATTTGCATTTGTTCTCTTCCATCTGGACAGTTCTCTCATGACCACAATCAGCAGTGATGGGGAAGCCCCCTAATGCCCTTTCTCATTTAACATCCACTTGGATAGATCCTCCTGTCAGAAGTACTTGCGTCTTTCCCCTTCCTGCATCAGGTGGGGTATGCCAAGGTAGACTGTGGAAATTAGCAGCCCCAAGGCCTGCGGCTTCACCCTAGAAAGGCTTCCACCTTGTCTGTCCTATGCATAGAAAGCCGGCAGGGGCTCTGCTCTCCGGAGTCTCTCAGGGACCCAGGTGGAAGGGGACTGACTGGATGAGGTGCCCCATCATCCAGGTTAGGAGAAGGAAACTCTGGGGGGCCTCACAGCACCTCAGTGGCCCGGACCTCACATTGGTTAGAGCCAGCCCTGGGGCCCCACCCCACATTTCCTAGCAGAAGAGAAACTGGTATCTACGAGCCGCAGGATGTGTGACTGTGTGACAAACAGGCCGCCCAGCACAGTTCCAGGACTTTGGTGAGGTGACAAAGAACCTACGCTACCAGTGACTGCTCTAGATTCTCCTCCTGTGACCCCGCGTCACCTGCTGCTCCTGGGGGACTTGCAGGCCATGGGGATCATCTGCCTGGTAGCCTGAGAGTTCCCTAAAGAACTCAATCATGGACAAAAAAAGCCCTCCGGGTCCCTGTGATCCGGGAAGCTAATGCGTTGGGAGAAGAGTTAGAATCAAAACGGGGAGAAAGGAGTTGGGGAACAGGCCGCTCAGCTCCCCTGGCCTCAGGCTCTTCCAGTCCATTAACACAGAGATGAGCAGAGCGCAACCCTCACTTCCTGTTCCTCCTCCCACCAGGGACAGGGCTGCCCTTGCCCAGCTAGTTACGAGGTTTTGAGCTAGAGGGCCGAGGAGGGGAGAACACTGTAGGAGACACGGAGCCCACAGTGGGCTTTTCCTTGGGGACACCCAGAGGGAAAGCCACAAGGAGAAGGATGGCAATGACACAGGCCCCCAGGTCCCCTGCCCACGCCTCAGCGTGGTTGCTCAGGGTGCCCATCTCATGCCCTGCTCCACCTCTTGTTGTGACTTTCTGTGCCCCTCACCCCACCCCAGGTGGCCATTGCTGTAGACAGGGCCTTGGTCCCTCCTGGCTCTCAGCACCTCTCCTGGCATCTTTCCCCGGGCCGCACTCACTCCTGCCCCGGGAGTGCTGGACTGCTCTGTGCATGTGGGGACAGATCAGAGGACAGGGGACCGGAACACAGTTTCCTTCCTGGAGCATCTCAGCAGGCCTTTGGTTTAGGGCAAACCTGCTCCAGGGAGTCTCCTCATTTTAGGTGTCACTGATGCCCGAGGGCACCCAGGTCCTCTGCACAAAGTCTCCACCCTCTTCCCTTGTCTTGGATCTCCTGGGTCCTCACCCTAGAAGAGCTTCCCACTGGCCGCTGGCTCTCACCCCTCAGGGCCTGCACCCTCCCAGCTCTGCGGCGCTGCTTACACAGTGAAGACTTTCCGATGCTCCCCTCTGTGAGCACCCCATCAGCTCCTGCCGCCTTCTCCAGCAAGGCGGGCTCTGTGGTGAGCGCCCCACCCTCCCTCTGTGCCTCTCTCTCCTGCATCGCCAGCCAACAGGACCGAGCAGCCCCACCGCAAGTCCACCTCCAGGCGCCTCCCACTGCCTGTGCCCACTGCTGGGCGAGGCCTACCACTTGCCCGACAGGTTCAGAGGTGACTGTGGAGGGGCGTTTCAGGGCCGTGGCAGGGCCACTGGCTTGGGACAAGCACAGGCCTCTCCTCACCTCACCCTCTGCGTTTTCCTGGAATTCTGACTGCCTGAGGATTCCCGGAACTGAAGTCCCCAAGTCTCAGATCACGTCTGCGCCACTGAAGTCCCATTCTTTTGTGTGCTTTCATAGGCTTGGTGGTGAAAATTGCAATAATTCGAGTCTTGATAGCACCCTGAGGCCTTACTCTGTCTGCTCCGCGGCGCTCCAGGCAATCACCCACCTTCAGGGTCCCCACCAGGACCTGGCTCTGGGATGATAGTCCCTGCTGGGCCGCTCACAGGTGGAGGAGGGAAGACTACTGACCCTGAGCTCCCCCACCCACCGCCAACACCCCACGTTAGATCCCTGGACAGAGGGCTCCACGCCTCCAGTCCAGGCTCCTGTGAGCCCTGCGACTCAGGACACAGACCTTGCTGTGCCCCAGAGGACACAGCTGTGAATTCTGCAACCTCTAGGCCTTCGCTCTGGACGGCCACACCGGGCCACAGCATGACTCACGCTGGGTCGTGCCCCCGCACTGTGGCTTCATCATCTGAGCACCTCGGAATCCTACTTTGGAATATGTCACGATCATTGGGAGTTCTCTGGCTCCGGTTAATTCTCCGTGTGGTCTGTTCTCCTGGCAAGACCCGTGCTGTTCTCTTACCATCAGCTTTACCATTACACCTTCCTCACTTCCTGTGTTTCCAGATAGCTCTGCAGCTGCTGGCAAAGGACAGGGCTGGAAAAGAGTGATTGCTAACATTATATAATCATAACAAATACGGTTATTAGTCACTGCCAGTGTGGACTGGAGGGGGGAAAAAGCAGGAGAGGCAGAAGGAAAAAGAAATAAGCAGAGACAAGAAATGGCGGATTGAAAACATCAGCTTTAAGAAGAGAAAGATGATTCCTACCTCACACCGCCAGTGTACACCGCAATAGAAGACTCCAGAGCTCACGCACAAAGACAGGACCTGGAGGAGGTGACAGGAGCCACAGCCCAAGGCAGGCAGGTTTCGTGGCTCCTCCTGCACAGCTGAAGACAAGGGACAGCCCCCCCGCCCTGCTCAAACATCTTTCTCTGGCAACCGCAAAGGGTCAGATCACGGTCTCCAAAACCTGCCAAGGGGACCCTCTGACCATGCCGGCGCAAGGCTGTTCCCGCGTCCTGGGGGCACCTGGGGGTTACCACCGCACAGGTCTGTCTGAAGCCAGGAACAGATGCTTCCTCCGCGGCGCCGCCAGGATGTCACATCTCAACAGGTGATGAGTGTTCACTGTGGAAGCGAAACACCTGGATCAAGAAGAAAGCAAGCCAAGAATGTGCATCTTCCCACTACCCAGAAATAAGCAGGGGCTTCTCGCCTAGTTTTACATGTAGGCAGGTATCCAGGAGTAATTATTTGTATTTAAAAATGGAATTGTGTTATCCGTAACCATTTAAAAACTTTTACTTCTTTATTATACCGATGTTATAGAACGATTAGGAAACACCTGTTACAAAACAAAAGAATCCATATTGGCGGTGGTATCCCACACCCACAAGGGGCCGTGGCTAATATTTACTGATGGACATTTACTTCTTGATGAATATTCGAGTGCATGAACCACTCGCAGTTTAACCCCCACGGTTACCTGCCTTCCCCACTCGGGACTCTTGGGCAAGAGGTAACAGGCTTGTCGTGCTGAACAGGATGTAAAGGTTGCATTTTTGACATGTGGCTCAGACATCAGCCCCACAGGATATTGAAACCTACCAAGAGCCAACAGCCTGGTGGAGAGGGGAGTGGAGGAGCGGGAGAGGACCGCTCTCTGCCTTCCCGTGTCTCCGTCTCCAGACAGGCATCAAAGCCAGGCCCGGCCCCCACCTGCCCGGCAGAAGCATCACAGCTCTCTTAGCTGAGGCTTCAGATGCGGCTGATAAGCCACAGAAGACAACCTGGAACCTGAACAGTGTGATTCATCTCCCCAGTCTGAACCACAGAGCCTCACGTATTGTCTGAGTTTATTTAATATCTTGAGTATGAAAATGAATTCTGAGATTCAACCAGCAGGAAGGATATTGCTGCCCAGAGAGCCATCGTAACTCCATCTGGTCCGGCAAAAGCCACAATCGGGTGCCTGTGAGGCTGGGGGAGGGTTGGAGATGGACACGCAGAGGCCCCCAGGATGGGCAGGAGATCAGGCCAGACCAGGGAGGTGTCACCCTCAGTGCACGGTGTCGCTCTTGATGAGGGTGGTTCCCAACACTCAGTAGGCTGAGGCAGGAGGATTGCCATGAGCTCAAGGCCAGCCTGGGCTACATAATGAGTTCCAGGCCAGCCTGACGTGCATAGTGAAACCCTGTCTCAAAAAAAGAAAATCTGGTGCCACTGACCTGGTTAAATTGTCTGTTCTCGATATCTCATCATCTGAATCACTAGGATTTTTGCATTCCTCTATTCAAACGGCCAGAGTAGTCCTTGGAAGAGTTTTTTCAAGCCAATGAAGCCAACAAGGAATGAGACATGTTTCGCTTTTTTAAAATGACCCCTTTGACTTTGTCAGTGAACATCGGCTTTACACGTGAAGGCTCTATGCAAGGCGAGGAGTAAGAGAAATGAGCCCAGGCTGTCCCCCTACTGTGTGCAGAAACCTGGCTTTCAAGTCCTGTGGCCATCTTACGAGGCGATGATGCTTCCATGACTCCTACCAAATGGACAGAAAGGGGCCTGGAGCTGCTAAACCACACATGGATGTCGTGTCCCAGGCTCTGCATCTAGACAATCAGCGCTCCGGTTTCTGATGGCACTTCTGGGAAGGTGGGAGGCACCTCCCTGGACCCTCACTGCTGATCCAGCGCGCGTGTGCACACTGAGTCCACGCTGCTCCCAGCTCTCTGCCCAGCGATTGGTTCCGCAGTTGTCGGAAGGTTGGCTGAAGCGCTGATCGGGGTGGAAGGCGGGATCAGCGAGCTGCAGCCTACAGTCCGCAGGCCCATTTTGGTACAGTCTGTGTCCTAAGGATGATTTTTATGTTTTTAATGGGTGAAAAAAAATCAAAAGAATGACTTGTGAAATTCAAATTTTGATGTCAGTAAATAAACGTTTCCTAGAACACAGCCCTGCTATTTGTCTGTGTGTGAGTCATGGCCACTTTCCAGCAGCAGTGGCAGAGGTGGGACAAAGACTACAAAGCCCCCAAAGCTGAGACCCAGCAGTGCAGGCCTGTAAACCCAGTACTCTGGGAGGCTGAGGCAGGAGGATCGCAAGTTTGAGCTGAGCCTGAACAACTTAGTAACTTAATGAGATCCTGTCTCACAATTAAAACACAAATAAAGGGCTGGAGAAGGAGCCCAGTGAGGAGGCCCTGGTTCAGTCCCCAGTACTACACAAACACACACACACACACACACACACAGCGGAACTGAGAACGTTGCTACCCAGTCCTCTGCAGAGCAAGTCTGCAATCTACCCTCCCCCTGCCCATGTGTAGACTCCCCGTGCAGGTGCAGAGGCAGGGGACCCGGCAAGCGGGCTGTGGGTGCTGTCCCCGGCATCCCCACCCCCTGCAGTGTTGGCACAGCCTGTGGGTTCCCTGCAGCGTCCCCTGAGCCACCGGGTCCCACACGGCGCATTAGAGGGGTGCTTGTATGCCCGCCTCCCACAGAGATCTCCCTGGCCACTCAGAAATGCCCCTCTGTCCCCTGCACCTCAGGTCGCCTTTCTCCAGGACAAAATTATCTTTTCACGCTGTCTTTCATTTTGAAAGCCATGATAAGGCCCGCTCATTTTAAGAGAATTTACTTATTTAAATGAGTGACATTGAAAGAAGCCTCTTTCCCCAGCAGCCGGCCGGAGCGGGGTACCCTGGGGTGGGGCTGGAGCACAACTCATCTTCGTGACCCTGGGGGAGACCGTGAGGCCCTGAGCCTGGGTCCTCATCCGTCCCCAGGGCCGGACGACGTGGATTCCCAGTCAGGATGGGTGAGCGGTGCTGGGCGCCCTGCTTGAAGGGGAAGAGCGTCAAATACAGCCTCCTCTTCGCTCTGATCGTCCCCAGTGGGAAGACGGAATTCATGGCCTTGTGCATGCTGGTTGTTTGCAGTGCTGAGCATTTTATCAAAATGGCTATAAAAATGCACATTTTTACATTTACATATCTCATTTTTCCTGGGTAAAGACTAGAAGTGGAATTACAGCCCTAGGGTAGAGGGACCAACTCCTTTTTTTCCAGTTTGTATCATTTTCCAATCCCAGCAGTGACGTACGAGTTTGACACTCTCAACCACATTGGGTGCAGTCGCTCCTCCTCATGTGAACTACTCCAGTGGCACAGTAGCCGTTTCTCATTGTGCTTTTAACTCGCAGCTCCCCGATGGCCAATTATGTTCAGCATTTTTTCATGCAATCACTGGCCATTTGTACATCTTCCACTGTAACATCTCTTGTCCCCTTTTACAGAATTGGTTTGGCTGGCTCCCAGCTTTTAAATCCACTCCAAGGGTCTGATGTTTCTCAGGACAGAGAATGGTGCACGGCCCAGATTCTGCACTATGGGCATTAAATCTGGATCGTCTCTGCCACATTTGCTTGGGGGGTCTGGGGGCCTTCTGATGGGACTCTGCCCTACCCACCTGACATGCAAAGTGTGGGCCTCGGGGAACTGGAGTGAGACACACCCGAAGCCAACTGTTGGGTGTGTGGGAAAAGCAGTTAAGCTTAAAGAAACCAAGGTGAGAACCTTCCCTTCTGACACTCTTAGTAAATGACAAGGTGACGTGAGGGGAGGGACAGCCTGGTAGGCACCAGTAGATGTTACAGCCTACAAAAACGTGCCTCAGTGGGTCAGACTGGAAATAGGAGAAGCCTCGTCTTGGTCATCGAGTTGACATGGCCCACCATCCTGTCCCCGGAGACTGCGGCCCTGGAGGGAGGTCACGTTCCTCTGTCACCAAGACCCCAGCATCCTTTGGCTGCTTGAGAAGGGTTCGTGATACACTGAGTTGCATCAGAAGATGCAGAAGGAGGAAGCATATTCCTGGCAAGGAGGTGGAGGGGCTGGGGCCCAAGAGCTGCAGAGCGAGGACGAGGCGGGACAAGTGCAGAAGGTGTGTGGTCCCTGGAGATGAGGGAGATGGTGACAGCCCGTCCAGTTGCAGTCGCCACCTCCTCCTGAAGGACGACAGGGTGGGCCTAGGACCCAGGAAGCAGCCGACCTGGAGGCACCCTGTCCCCAGCCCCTCAGTAGCCCCCATCCGCATTGCCACGCCACCCTCTGCTACACAGCACCGCTAGGGCGGGCAGCCAGGCCTTGCACTAAATGCTTGACACAGATTCACACGTTTACCTTTAGAACAACTGCCGAGACATGACTATTGTCAGCTGAGATTTGCAGATGAAGAAATCAAGGCTCAGAATGGTTAAGTTACTTGTCCAGGGTCAAGACTTACCAGATTTAACAAATAAAAAAATATATAACGGGGAGTTAAATTTGAATGTCAGACATAGAGGGAATAATTTCATTCATATAAGTACGTCCCATGCAATATTTGGGACCTACTTGTGCTAAGATAATTAGTAGGTACTTAACTGGAATTCAGAATAAATGGGCACACTGTATTTCATCTGGCAGGTCTACTCCAAATGATGAAAATTAAGGAAAGCAGTAGGTTGAGGACTAAGTGCTTGGCACTGTATGATGTCCCTGGCCGGTGTGACCCAGCCTCTCCTCCACCTGTCCTCTTCTCCTGCTGTGACAGTGAGGTGAGGAGGCGCTGGGCCAGGCTGGTGAGAAACAGAACCAGGACCAAGGCCAGGTGTGCAGCTCCAGAGCACAGGCAGGACAGCTAGGAGGTAACTTCTCTGGGTGTGGGAGAATCCTGAAG
This sequence comes from Hystrix cristata, assembly GCA_004026905.1. Taxonomy (NCBI): domain Eukaryota; kingdom Metazoa; phylum Chordata; class Mammalia; order Rodentia; family Hystricidae; genus Hystrix; species Hystrix cristata. The sequence continues at coordinate 9,878 of PVJO010010750.1, read as the reverse complement.
TGTTGTGTCTTAGTGCCCAGAGCGTGCGACCACTCAGCCTTGACCTCTCGGACTCGGCCCTCTCCCACTGCCTGGGCCCACTTCCTCCTAGGCTCTGGGAATGCGGCCGGACATCTGCCTGCCTGGGGTCTGTCTCTGTGTGGGACTTGGGGCTCCCATCTGCCAGCCCCTCCCTCCTGCACCGTTCCCACCCCAAGTCACACAGCTCCCCAAGCCCCTCTAACCCCGGCCTGTGGCTGGCCTGGTTCCTGGTTCTGCAGAGTGTGTGACAGTGATGATTCACAGGGAGAATCGTCCTTGCAGGGAAGAAGACGAAATCCCCGCCGTCCCACCTCGCCCCGCACCTGGATTGCAGAGCAGACAGAGCCCCAGCGCAGCGTCGGGACACTGTGACTCAGAGTGCGTCAGCAGGGGAGCGGGAAGGGGACCAGCAAGGCCGGGCTGGGTGGGTCCAGAGGTCTCAGTGTCCCTCTCTGTAAACCGGGGATGATGGTGGGACCTGGTCAGAGTGCTGTCGTGGAGATTTCCTTGAGGAACGCAGATTCCAGCCACGTCTTGGAAAAGCAATGATGTCACCAGACGGCACACTTAACAAAGGGTTTCATGGCTTAAAGCGTAAAGACTTCTTTGTTAAATATATTTTACCACAATAGAAATATTTTTAAAATAATGAGAATAAGGGAAAGACGTACCTGGCTCCAGTGACGAACTGGACCTGGGCTAGCAGAGGCGGGCTTTTGTCCCCTCCTCAGTGGGGAAATGGAAATGGCCCCTCACCGGCGCCACAGTGGGCCTCGATGGGCCACCAGGCACAGGATGCAGGGCTTACTGTAGGAACGCTGTCCCTGCCATGGCCGTAGCAGCTCCCTCACATGGGGCTGGACAGGAGAGCGCGGGCCTGCGGCCTTTGCCTGTTCTTCTGTCTCGGGCTGAGTAGAGTCGCGCAAGCAGAAAGAGCCAAAACCTCCCCTCATCCTCTCCTGCCTCCGTCCGAAAATGGTTGAGAATGGTCCCTTTGGGCTCGGGTGAGAGTCGGGGGCTGGAGGCCGCCTCAGGGCCTTGATGGAGCTCGTCATCAGCACCCACCCAGCACAGAACGTGAACAATGAAGCCTTGACATTTCCGATTTTCGCAGTCAAGGTTGGGCTCAGAGAGAAGGGACAACACTGTCATTTGGGCACAGGGCACAAGCTCCTCGCCATCTGGCACCTGCGGGGACTGCGGCACCCTCCACCAAAGACCAGCACCACCTTCAACGCAGCACCCACACTCTGCAAGCCTCAGTTTCCCCTCTGTGAGTGGGGAGACATCACACATGCTGCCGTGGCAACATGGCCTGTCTGTCCCCACGTCTAGTGTGTCAGCTGTCGCTCACAGCAGAGGAGTGTGGACCCTCACAGAGAGTCGTGTTGATCGAGGTGGTACTGGCGCTCCATGCTGTTCACAGGATTTTCAATTATGCCCACAGGAGACTGGTGTTGTCCAACACATGTGCCTATGTACCTTCCCAATTTACCATTTCTTTCTTTTTCGTTTGTTTGTTTTTTTAATAGCACTGGGGACTGAAACCAGGGCCTTTGCACTAAACTGTATCTACAGCCCTTTTTAAAATTTCTTTTTAATTTGAGAAAGGATCTCACTAAGTTGCACGGGCAAGACTTGAACTTGCAGTCCTCCTGCCTCAGCCTCCGAAGTGCTGGCATTACAGGTGTGCACCATCACCACACCTAGCCCAGTTGCCATTTCTGTGCACGCTGGACCAACTTCCAAATACCATCCTTCCCCGTCTCTCTCAGCATTCTCCGGCTGCTGGAGTCCACTGTGCCCAGGGGCCAGGTAAGCCAGAGCCAGGAGCAACCCTCGGTGGGTGACCCATGGGAATTGTGGGTATGTACCCCACTCTCAGCAAGGTAGCATTGCGTAGGACTGAGCTGCAAGGTGCTTGCTGGGTGACCTCCCTCCAAGTCCTCCCTCTCCCTCCTCAAATCCTCTCCCAGCAGGTGACTGGGGTGCCTAGGTAAGCTGCTCACATTGGAGCCAGCGGATCTGCTTTCCGGGACCCCGAGCTGACCACACCTGCACCTGCCCCCCGATACTGCACCCATGAAGCATCCAAGCATGTATGAATCAAAAACCTTCATCGTGTCTCTCATTCTTTACGAAGAGCCCAGGGATGCAGGCACCAAGAGCTCCCTTTCCCAGATGAGAAACTGAGGCTTGGGGAGTTCAGTGGCAGCCCAGAGGAGTCGGGCGTCCCCGGGCCCAGCCAAATGAACGGACGCACCCAGGACTGTGGCTTGCGGGCACCTACCCACCCCGGCTGAGGCTGGAGACTGAGGGGCAGCACCGTCCCGGGGTCCCGCCACCAGGGGGCGCGCAGCCAGCAATCTCGGGCTACTTCACGGAGACACGCTGCCTCGGCCTTCCCGGAGCCCCCGCGGCGGACCCGACTGGGAGCAGCCGGAGCCTGGCACACACTCCACTTCCCAGATGTAGCGGCTGGGCGCCGGCGCCCTTCTCTCCGAAGGTTTCCAAACCCCTCTGTTCCCCGCCAGGGAGCAACCTGACCTGACCCCACTCTGGCTCAGCTCTCAGGTCCCAGCACCACCCGGCCTCATTCTCCCCTCGGCCTCCTGTGTGGCTCTCAGGTGCGTCCGGGGTGGGAACACGGGACCGTCATTTCGGCGGCCCACCGTGCTGGCCGTGGGCCCTGCCTTTACTACCCGAAAGGGCGGTGGCAGTGGAGAATAAGCCACATCCTCTGGGGCGGCGGCCCAGTGGGAGACCCTGGGGGCCTGGCATCTGTGATGCGCCACCCTGGGCCGCACAGGCCCCTGCTTTCCTGCTCTTAACATCCTGGCTCCAACCGTCCAGGGAAAAGATTCTGGCTTTAGTTTTTACCTACCAAGCTGTAAAAAGTCAACTCTAAATTGCTGAATGCACCCAGAGCCTCTTGTTTAAAAACTTATTTTAACATTTAAAAATAAATGTGTCACTGCTGTCTCCCCTAAGTTTCCCCAGACGCAGGCGTCAAGCTGAGCTCGGGGCGCCGGTCAAGCGCTCACAGGCCTCGGCCCCTCTGTCTCCCCCAGCACACCCGCCAGGGCCACAGCCTGGCGCACCTCGCCAGCCACTGCGTGTGGGCCGCACGGAGGAGGGACGCTCAGGCGGCGCCTCCCGAAGCCCGAGATCGGCCATGGAGGGACAGGCGCAGGCGGCAGCCACTGACACTGGCAGGGACACGCGCACACTCGCACGCACACATAAGGCACACACACAGAGGCACACACATGCAACCACACACATGCACACACACACATGTACATAGTAAAAGACAGGAAGAAAATAAACCAAGATGTTAACAGTGGTTATCAAAGGCTGGTGAAATAGAAGAGGGTCATTTTTATTTTCTTCTTTCTGGTATTTCCCTCCAAGTTTCCCAAAATGAAATTATAGCCCCATTGTAAGTACAAAAATTAAGCATGTTTTTGTAGGAGTCGTGGGTTTCCTGTGAGGCAGCATTTGCCCAGGTGTACAAAGCACAATGTCACTAGAGACCTTGTTGGCTGATGAGGGTCCTGTCTCATGCTAGATCCTGCCACCGTGGGACCTTGGGGTCTCGTGCTTGAAACCTCTCTTTACGGGTGACCATAGTCTGGGTCTCCCCATCACTGGCAGCCTTTCCTTCCCCCTCTTCACTCCAAGGTGGCCTCTGGATGAAGGGGAAGCCATGTGTCTCCAGGGCTTGGCTTTGGGCACACTCAAGAGTTGCCCGTGAGGCCGAAGCTCCGCCGTGGCCTTCCCTGCTCGTGGGGACCCTCAATCCCAGGTCTCTGAAGTCCACACTGCAGCTGTTACAGTCTGCCTCCTGCCTTGGTGCACTCCTAGTGATCTCACCAGCTAGGTCCCCTCGCCCCTCCCACAGCACACAGATCCTTCTAGGTGCCCTGCCCATCTCACGCAAGCCCACACTTCACAAAGCAGGATTGTCTCCAGTCCAACCCTCTCCTGCTCAGTGGCGCGGGTGCCACGTTGGACTGGGTCTGGCTGTCACTCTGGCTGGTTCCCAGGCTCTCTGGAGAAAGGGGCGCCAGTCCTTATGTTCCTGGAGTCTTTAAAGCCGCCTGGTGCTGCACCCCTCTTCTCCTGGGTTCTGACCCCACTGGGCAGTGCACGTGCAACTGCCCCAGCCCCGCCCATCTCGCTGGTTCGCACCCACTCCCCAGCCCGGGACATAGTTGCTTCCTTCCTGTGAGCAAAAACTTCCCTTCTGCCCAGCTACCTCCTTCTCTCTTCTCTGACTCACTCTGTGACCACGCAGCTTGTCTGAGCTTTGAGTTTTTGATAGAAAGCCCAGTTCCTACCTGTCTGTCTGTCTCTCCCTACCTCTCTCTGGCAAGTCCGGCTCCTGAGACTCCTATCTTGGCATGAGATCTACAGCTGACTTCCAAAACCAAGCTGACCAGCGAGGCCTTGGATTCCTGCTGTGGCTCCTCTCTGCCTTAAACAGGTTCGTCCTCTGCTTCCTCAGCCAGACTTAGAGGGACGAGGCCCAGGAGGAAGGAAAAGAATGAATTAGGAAGACAGAAATGTTTGTTAAGTGAGTTTAAAAACATGATCCCTACTTTTATTAAAGTAGATATAAACATAAACAAAAGCCGACAATAAATATCACCTTCTATCTCCTCTGTCTCTCGAATGAACAAATGTGTTTGGGAGTCTTTTTTGTTTTGTTTTGTTTTGTTTTGTTTTGTTTTGTTTTGAGACAGGGTTTCACTATGTAATTCAGACTGGTCTTGGACTCACTATGTAGCCCAGGCTAGCCTCAAAGTCATGGTGATCCTCCAGCCTCAGCCTCCTGAGTGCTGGGACTACAGGAGCGCGCCACCCCACCTGGCCACAAATGTGTTTGGAAGTCCTGGCCTCTCATGCTGCAGCAGGCATTGGAGAGAGTGTAAACTTGCAGAAGTAGTTAGGACCATGACTTGGGGGTATATCACCCTCCCCAGCAGAACACCCCACTTTGTTGAAACTGGGGCTCCTGAGCACCGGGCCTTTCCATTTTGGCTTCCAGGACAAACAGCCAGGAGGTACCGGGTTGTTCTGGGCCACCCCTGGGGTGTGGGCGGGTGTCACCAGAGTGGCGGAAGCCTTCCAGCTGCGCAGTAATAGCAGGAGAGAGCCCACACCCTCCTGGGGAACAGACCGGACTGCGCTGGCCCCGGGAGGTCGGCACTGCTGTCCTTGAGGGGCTTTTGGGGGCCAGAGAAGCTGTACCTGCCTGTCGCATTCTGTCCTCCAAGGCCTGATGCCTCTCAGCCGGAGGTGGAGCTCCGCAGACACTCAGGTTTTGGAATCTAGACCTGCAGCCCTGGGGAGAAGAGTGTGTGCCACGCCCGCCCCACCCCTGCACGCTCAGTCCGCCTTCCTGACGAGCACTGGGGGACCTGCCTGGGAGCGCCCCACCATCCCGGGACATCAACGGCACCTCAGGGGACACCGCGGGCTCCACAGCGTAGTTCCGGGTACCTCCTGTTAGCAGCAGTTCCAACTAAACACTTTCTTGCCTCAACAAAGAATTGGGAGAGACAAACCAAAAACGGTGCCAAAAAAATTTGATTTGAAAAGTGAGGGGTGAAGGGTGAGGGGAAAACTGACTCCGCAAGGCAAACTTGGGCCGAGCAAGCCAGAAAAGAGCCAAAATAAAAGAAGATGCGGATTGGGCTGCTGTGAAGAGTCACAGGAGCAGGCTCCTGGTGAAGTCTATGTCCTCACCTGTCATCCGCATCTCTTGGGGGCCCCGAAGTCCCACAGCGGGGTCCTGGGAATTACTTGGCGCTGACCTTCGGTTTGGTAACTGACGGTCCCGCTCGCTTCCCCAGCCAGCTTTGCCAGCCCCACCTCCCATATCACGCCCACTGCAGCTAGCGCTCAGTCCCCGGCATGCTCAGGGAGGGAAGAGCCAGAATGCGGTTCATAACGAAGGGGCTGGACTTCCAGGAGGGCACTGAGACCCGCGAGGGCCTGAAACCCGTGGCAAACCCTCGAACAGCCTCTTCCTACGCCTAGGAGGGAACCGGGTGACCAGGTGAGAAATGTAGGGTGCTGGGGGGCTGCTGTTAGCAGGGTACTGGAGTGCCGTGGGCTCCTTCTCAGGGGTCCCTTCCAGACTCTTGGTATCCTGAACAAAGAATTGAACAGGAAACAAAGTAGCAGGGTTTTGCATTTATTAAAGGTGTTAAAGGTAAGAAAAGAAGGAAAGGAAGTGCTCGGCAGAGTGAGTGCAGGCCAATGAAAGTGGGAAAGGAAATACACTCCGTACACAGTGTGAGTCACCGAGAAAGAGAGAAGGCAGCGGCCAAGAGGCCAACAGCTGCCATCTTTTATGCCCCCAGACCAACCTATCAAAACCCTGCTTGACCTTGTGCCAGAAGAACTGCAGACTGTGTTCTCTGACTGGCCCCACATGCAGGGCTTGGGAGCCGCTCTGCCTGTCTTGGGTCTCTGTGACTGACAGGTCCCGCCCTCGCCCGGCCGCTTTGCCGCACCCTGCTCTAGTGCCTCAGCCCCACCCCCGCCCAAGGGCCTCTCATTGCTCACACAGGAGTCAGTAGATTTCAACTTACAGGAAGGCCCCTTGCAGTAAGATCAGTCTGGAAGGCCACGCAGGAATGGGGAATTGTGGTGAAAGAGTCTTCCTGTGCCACGTCCCTCGAGTGACAGTTACTGTGCACTAGGACCTACCGGTCAGCACAACCATCTTGTGAGTTTAAATGCCTTGTTTTCTGTGATAATATACACCTAGAAAAGAAATAACATTTTTTTCTGGTACTGAGGCTGGAACCCAGGACCTCTGCACCAAGCTATGTCCCCAGCCCTTTTTTATTTCTTCATGTTGGACAGGGTCTCACTAAGTCACTAAGTCGCTCAGGTTGGGTTCCGACTTGCAGCCCTCCTGCCTCCATTTCCCAGAGCTGAAAAACAACCTTGACACTTCTTACAAGGGTAAAAGACGCTCAGGGAATAGTCAGGGAACAGAAAGACGAGGACTTGGTTAAGCACCAATGGTGTGCGAGACCAGTCGAAGCTTCTTACTGGCCGTACCCCATTTGACCCTGGGCCCGGGTGGGTGTAACACCCCACTTTACAGAGTCTGCAAGTAAACTGCTTGGAGCTGTGCAGCTGGGTAGCCAAGCCAGACCTCACACTTGGGGCTCAGTTTTACCCCCTCTGGCTGGAATTTCTGCCGAGACTCCAACACTCGTGAAGTCACCTGACGAAGGAAAAATAGGTGCCTGGAAGGGGGGCCCACAGTGACTTCTGGGAGCAAGGTGGCTCCATGGACACAGCCTTCCGGTCACAGCTTCCTCGCTCACTCCTGACACACACAGATGCTCTGCCTGTCTCCCATCCTCCGCCGAATGCTCCTTTCTCCTGAGCTCCTTCTCCAGAATTCTAACCAGATTCTCCTTTCTGCTGATTTTTTTTTTTAAACAAGGTTGATTCTAAGCCTGTTGCACACAGTTGTCCTTAATTAGTACCCCGCCGGCTGGCCATGACTCACTCACTGGCAATGTGGGAGTGTCCTGCCTGCGGGCCTGGGAAACCCTGGAGAGCCTTTCCTTGTCTTGGAGCCAGTTTATCTCCCCACGTCCCCACCCCGCCCTGCTCTGTCTTCCCTCTGTCCACCCACCCAGTGAAATGCAGGATCTCCCAGCGGGCGGGCTCGGGGAGCTCAGGGCAGTTTCTATGGCCTCTGTCCACAGCCGCCCACGTCTTAGTCAGAGGGTTTGGGGGGACTGCTGAACTCGACACTGAGCTCAGCGCCTTTTTAGGGAAAGATCAGCCAGCCAGCGATGCGGGGGGGGTTTGTCCACGTGTTAAATGGGGTTCAGTAGATGGGGGAGATGAGCGGCAATCAAAACAGGGAGGACAGGTGGCCAAGCACCAAGCCGGCATGGAGGAAGCCGTGTGATGGACTCAGGAAGCAGGATTTTGCCCTGTGCAGGAGGGTGGATGCGGGTGGATTTTCCAAAGATGGATCCGACACCATCGCCTACCTCCTCCTGTTCCCATCAATCAGGCCAGGCATGGTGCTACACCCCTGTAATTCCAGCACTCTGGAGGCTGAGGCAGGAGGATGGTGACCTGGAGCCCAGCCTGGGTGATTTTGTGAGATTCTGTCACAAAATGAAAAGATAAAAAGAACTGGGGACATAATTCAGCATGAAGGCCCTGGGTTCGATACTCAACACTGGAAGAAAAATAAAAATAAACTGTGTCTCTACTAAATCTGTAGAATTTTTTTTCTTGTCATTACTCCCACTAATACCACTTTACTAGTTGTACACCATTCGTGTTGTATCAGATTTACACATAATCTAGAGCTGACCTCAGGTGTAAGGGAGGATGCCTGCCGGCCATATGCAAGTCCTGTGCCATTTCACCTGAGAGACTTGAGCGTCCTTTGGTGTCTGAGGGATGTCCTGGCACCAGTTGCCCAGACCAGCTGCTTGGAGGGGGCTGAAGTCCTTGCAAACCATTGAGAAGAGCAATGTGCTTGCCTCCTCTGTCCACCTTTTTCATGCCAAAGCATTCTGAGTTCGGTTGACAGCACCTACACATGCCTGCACCATCCTTTCTTCCTACAGCCAATTGGTGAAGACCCAGCCCCAGCCACCAGCTCAGCCACCGGCCTCCAGCCACCTGCTGCCTCTGCAAGTGCCACGCTGGCCTCCAAGATAGTGCTTGCCCACTTCGACACCATGTGCAGGTCTGGGGCTGAGGGAAGGGGCACGCCACCTCACAACCACTGCCCTGCTGCTTCTAAACTAGATCTGAGGCATCAGGTAACCAAGGAAACGGCTTGGCAAGAAGGGAGGGCTGCCATGGAGCCTTTCTGGGACTGGATCCACCTCCTGAGCTAAACAGCAGCCCAGGACCAGGATGCTGAGGTCTAAACACGATGGAGGTGACCAGGTGACTTTGCTTATACATAATAAATCCCGGTACACATATGTGCCCAGTGGTCTCCTGCATTCCCTGGCCAGCCCCAACACTAATCACTATGTCATTAACGGCTGATTTGACCCCCACGGGCTGTGGACACCATGACAGTCCCTGCAAGGGCCACAAAAAGTCACAAACTCCACCACCCTATGGAGGAGCTGCATCAGCCCGCTCACTGGCAAGAGCCAACCTCAGACCGAACCTCGATCCTACCCCAAACCCTGGGACGGGGTCTGGTGGCAAAATCTCCTCTGGGAAGTCATGGCTATTAGCTGCCAGTCGGGTCTCCCAGCTCTTGAGTGTGGACAGAAAGGGCCCGTGGACAGAGGCAAATAGGACAGAAGGCCCCTTGCCAGCACCCAGGTCCAGAGTGGGCGGCTTGGCTCCCCCTGCTGAAATCCCACAGGTGGCTCTGACCCCACAGACCTATTTCCGGGGGGCGCAGGATGGGCTCTTTGGCTCTGAGTTCTCAGCCTGGTAGAGACTGATGAGGAGACAGTGGGACTGTGAGATTGGGGTGGGAAATGTACCTAAAGACCTTGACCTCGAGACTCTCGAAAGCCCTGGACCTGCAGGAGTGGCTTCCGCACCCTCCCCCGAGGAGGCACCGTGCCCCTGCCTGTTGATGACCTGTGGAAGCTGCCGGCGAGACAGAAGCCCATGTGAGGAAGAGCGTCCTCCTCGGAGTCTGCCCCGGGACCCACAGCAGAGTTAAACCTGAGCACTGCCTGAATGGGGAAGCGCTGCGCACAAGGCGGAGAGAAGGGTTTCACAGCGATGGAGCTGCAGGACTCAGTGTGCCCCCGCAGTGTCTGGGAGCAGTGCCCGGAGGAGAAGCTCAGGATGCCGCTTAAGGGGTTAGCACGGAA
>PVJO010010749.1:0-63230 GCA_004026905.1 Hystrix cristata | reverse complement strand
GGAAGTGCCAGTGGAGCAAAGTTGCTTGTGTCATGGCAGATGGAAAACGGAGAGAGGAAGAAGGCCAGAGAGACAGGAAGGCACTGGAGAGAAAATATAGCTCCAGGGAACTACTTCCCCCAACTGGGTCCCACCTCCTCAGAGTCAATCGGCTATGAACTCACTGGTTGCTTGATCCCTTGATGAGGTCGGCACCCTCACGAGCCCATCTCCTGCTGCCTCAGATATCAAACCCTCAATCCATGAGACTGTGGGAACAGCACCCCAAGCACCCCAAGCACCCCAAGCTGCACAGCGCGTGTGTGGAGGGACTGGGGTCTGCGGAGCGCCGCTGGCGGCCTAGCAACCAGAAACTGCAATTCTGCTCAATTACTCAGCCGGGCAACTTAATCTACAGCTCCCTCCACCCCACCCCGCCCCACAGAACTTCCAGTCAGGACGAGAAACGTGATTCCAACTGAAATCAGTGGGAATTAAGAGTATTGCAAAAGGAACAAGATGCTCTCCCTGAGTGTTGGCTTGGAACCTAAGAATTTAAAACGATTTCATTAAATTATGTTCTTGGTAAATAATTCTACATTGGTATCATTTCATGATTTCCAGGAACTGTTTGACCCAGTAAAAGGAGGCATCAGATGACTGCTGAGTGAGGGCTTCCCTAAGACACAGAGGCGGGAGGGTGGGAAGGAGTCTACTTTCCCAGCATGCCAGTGACCTTGGAGTTCCTCAGCAGAACAGAAGTGCATGGGAACTGCGCACAGGAGGAGGGTGGGAACTTTCATTTCTAATCTCTGCAATGAGTGACACCCACAGTGAAGAAAAGCTGGTCTTCCACCCAATGGGACTTTATGAATATCATCCCCTTTGAATTTTGTTGTTGAAATGCATCTACCCTACACAGGGGATACACTTACTCTTTTTTGTACAGTAATTTTTTTATTATACAGTTTGTTGCAGGATCTACAACCACTTCTGCCTTTGTTTCCCCTAAACACTTGGCAGCAGGCAATATATCACTCACTTTATGAGCGATGAAACCCAGACTGAAGGAGGCTGTGAATATTTTATTTTGAAGACAGACAGGAAAAAATCCTCCCATGCGTTGTCTTTGACTAAACTATGAGGCTGCTCAATTTTTTATCTCAGTGACTTATCATTTTCCCTGGGTCAATGACTACTTGCAGAAAAGCGCAAATCTATATTCGCCCAAGGAAAAGATCTTCTCTGAATACCAGAATACCACTGGTACCTGTTGAGATATGGCTCTCCGGTTTATAGCTGATATTTCTGCACTGAGATGAAAGGACTGCCAATTCAAAACTGCAGCCCTCAAGCAAAGCCCCACGGCATTGTCAGACGGCATCTACTCCTGCCACTTCCCAGGTGTCAGCCTTGCGACTTGCCTTTCTTCTAACATTTTATTACAGACATTTTGATCAAGATTTTCTAATGAGTAAGCAGGGGCAGAATTCCTCTGCCCCTGTCCCAAAACACCACGTTGGTTGGGAAGACAGAGGGAAATCAGAGCAGAAGCGTGGTGTCTGGAGAATATGAATTTGTCTGGAGAGGAGCCAGGCTTGTCATTTGGCCGGCAGGGTGGTGTCGTGGTTAGGCTTAGCGAGCTGGAGAGGGCTGGCAGTAAGACCTCGGGCATGTCGCGGTAAGTGAGCCTCAGTTTCTTAGATTTGAAACTGGAACAAAACATGCATCTTACTGAGTCCTGCAGAGGGTTGCATGAGATGTTATGTGTATATTTTGGGCACAATTCTTGGTTCAAGGATTACCGGATGTTGGACTAAAGAAGTGAGTTGCTGTGTGGTGCCAGGATTGGGCATATCCTCCATGCTATAAATGGTAACTTGCAAGGGGGCGAGGGAGGGAAGACCCAACCAAAGTGGAAAAGAGGAGAACTAAGAAGGCTGGGAGCCTGGGGGCAGGAGGTCAGTGGATTTTGTGATTGTTCATCAGTGATGGAGAAGTTTGGCAGGAGAAGGCGAAGCCCAGACGAGGGATAGCATTTGGGAACATCAGAATCATGTCTGGAAATCATGGTAAGAATAACGCAGGGCACTCCAGTCTTGGTGGGAAAGAGTAAGAAGGGAGCTTTGCTAGAAGGGACTCAGTAGCTTCACCCCGCCCAGGGACTTTTATGTAATTGGCGCAACAACAAGAATCATTTTCAACAACTGGGGACTGAGATACAATCCAGGTGGAAGTAGTGTTCTCTGAGTGGTTCCCAAAGTGAGGAATATGGGGCACGGGGCAGAGATGAGGCTGCCTGAGGGATTTCAGTGGGTGCCACCGGGTGGGAGGGATGGGACAAAGCTGTGCAGAGAACCAAGCAGATATTGTAGACTTTGGCCCAGCGTAACCAGTCTGAATATCTACAAGTGAGTAATTTTCATAATTTCTGTTTTATTTCCATTGCTGAAATCAAATTCTCTAAATATAGATACCTGCCAATAATGGCCAATGGGTGGGTTATTACTGAGTGGATTCTGCATTAAATTTGCAAACAAGCTTCCATTTCAAAGGCCATCTCTTCTTTTCCAGATCGATTATTCTGGCCTTTGGAACTCTCCATCTTTAGCCAGAGCGTCTCCCAGTTCTGCTGATGGGGATGAACTTGCACAAAACACGTGACCTTTGTCTCAGAGGAGGATTCACTAGTCTTTTCCTGGGTGCTGGTCGTTTGGAAACTGGAGAGCCCCACTGCTGTGCTGTCCTGGGAGCCTCCCGAAGGCCCAGGAGATGTGCTCTCTGCTCCCACTTTGCAGAGTTGTGTGGCTGGCTGGATTTGAGGCTCCGGTTTCCCAGGCCAAAACCACAGATCCAGTTTTTGCATCTTGGACTTTAAACATGGCTCTTCTCCAGATACACATGATTAAAATTCAAAACACATTCAAATATCATGTTAGTCAAGAGAATGTAGTTCTTTTTGAAAGATAAAAAGCAGATAAATCACGTATGTATCTTATGGCTGCAATAATGACTATACTAATGTTTATGTCGAATCTCAAAGGAGAACAAATAGCTTAGCTAATGATGTGTAACAAAGAACCTCCCAGTGTGAAATACAATAGGACTTGTTAGTTCATTATGTAGGGTACCTGGGGAAATGGGTTTTGAGTTATCTGGGACTGGCTGATCTGCTGTTTTTTTTTTTTTTTTTAAAGTAGCATTAACATAGCAGTTGTTTCGAATTTAATATGTTTTAATACCACTAACCTACAACGTTTTACTTTGTAGGCATAAAATCTCTGTAATGAGAAGACGTTCTGACGTATTTATAACTTTGCAGTAGATGTATATGTCTGTGTGTTTATATCATGTGTGTATTGTATATATGTATGTTTGAAAAAGAGATTACTCTCCCTCTGATTGGATAATTTTTTTACTTTTGTCCAGTTTTCTTGAAATACTATGGACAAAAATTCTATGCATTCAAAATGTGCAACATGGTGATTTGATATCCATTGTGAAATGATTGCCACAGTCAAGGTGATTATCGTATCCTTTGCTTCTCATAGTGACTGATTAGGTAACTTAATTGAGTGAAATCATGAAACTACATTTCTAGACTCTACATATTTCAAAATCACCATTTCAGTTGAGGGACAAGAGAAATAAGAAATGGAAGGAAAAAATGGAAACAAATGTTTTGTAAATAGGGAGGGAGCAGGGGGTGAGGGGAGGGGAACAGGAAAAAAAGAATCAACAAGGTATATCATGTACAGGTACAAATTCCCTATGATGAATGTTATCAATATGTACATCTAAAATGTACCATTAAAATAAAATTTAAAAAAAAACACCATTTCAAATTTGAAAACATAAGCTTTAGAGATACTCTAAAATTGTTTTGTAAGTTCACTTGATTTTGAGTATGAGTGATTTATTTACTTTGAGTCACATTTGAGAAGGTCAAAATTACAAAATACAGAAAAGTGTTAGCATTTGTGATTGGTTAATCTGGGCTGTCAACCTGATGGGATTGCGAGATGGCTACAGGAAGTTGGTGAAGCTCACTCCTGGGCGTGCCTGTGAGGGGCTTCTAGAGTTGCTTGGTGTGTGGGTCAGTGAAGGCTCCCTGAATGGGGGTGGCGTGGGCCGTAGCCTGGGGCTTGGATGGAACAAAAGCGGAAGGAAGAAGAAGCTGGGCACAAGCTCGGTTTTCCTTAGCAGTGTGTCTTTCGCTGCTGCCATCGCTGCAGACATCAGACTGCAGCTTCTCCAGCCTTTGGCCTCAGACTCACACGGTGACTCTAGGGAGCTGCCAGGCCTTTCAGCCCGGAGCTGGGGCTGCATCGTTGGTTCCTGCCGCAGTGGGGCTGCCGGGTCCCTGGACTGAACAGCTGCTGGTTTCCCCGGCTCTCCAGTGTGCAGACGGCTATTGTGGGACGGTCTAGTCTCTGATTCTGTAAGCTAATTTGGTAAGCCCCCTTTTATAATTATGTGTCCACTCTACTAGTTCTTTTGCTCTAGAGGGCCCTGACTTCCTCGCAATGAAGGTGCTCACTCAAAGCCATAATCTTTGTGATTTAAGCCTGGGATCCCGCAAGGGTGTCTCCAACTCCACTGTTAACATCCTCAGGTGAGGATGCTGTGGTGTCCACATTTAGTTTTGGGTTTTGTTTTGGTATTCGCTGATGAGCATATAGATGAGAGATGTTCACAGTCCTCACTTGAAATGGAACTGTGTATATATGTTCCTTAAATTTATTTATGATAATTTAATTTATTAAGAACTACAGCCATGAATAGAATCCAAAGCTTTGGTATTTGGTAAGCTCTGAAAGACAATGGGATGAGTTTTTAACTCCCTCGAGTTTCATTGGCTGCTTTAAGTCCTACAGATTGGCTGAATGTGTGATGTAAAAGATTTCTGAAGTGAGGGTACCAGCTGAGGGGCACAGATTAACTCAGAAAACATTCTAAACACCGTTTCCCGAATATAATGCAACCTCCTTAGTCAAAAGGCATCTGGGGCCATGTTTTCCCAGGAAAGAGTTCTAATACTGTACTTGTGTCTTTGAATCAATTTCGCGAAAACTTGGCATTTTGCAGAATAATCTTTGGGTTAATCTTGTACTATTCTCTTTACTTTAAAAGGTTAAAATAATTTTACTTAGGGATCCTACAGTCATCACTCTGGGTCAGTGTTTCCAGCTACTGCCTGCTGTTTCAAAATCATGGTTCAAATATTCTTTCACTTCAGGAAAAGTATTTTGAACTGTCGATTTAAATGTAAGTGCGGATTCTTTGCTCTTCCTCCCTTTCTGGGGGCTGCGGCTCTGTTCATACTCGGGATACCCTGCTGGATTGATCCCAATGCAAGCATCTTCCTCCGCCTCATGCTGTTGGAAGGTATCCACTCTTTATGTCCAATTTTGAATAGGACCGATTCCCTTCATAAACCACCAGGGCAGCCTGCATTCCAGGGCTACCTTGGTATAAGTATCTGCCTGAGATGATTTACATGCATTCTAATTTTGCTTTATGTGTGCTGCATATCTGTGACAGGGGATACATAGGGCTTCTGAAATGCAGCTATAAAGCTATTGATTGAAACTTCTTAATCTCATCTCTGCAATCATTTGTCTGGGACATGGCCATCCCTCTTGGGGAGCTCTTCCTACAAACTTTGGTGTCTTGCAAAACCGTGTGGAATCCAGCTACTCCTCTTTCCACAGCTCTCATACCCTGGTTATGTAGCACTTCACTCCTGGGCAGTGACGTGCTGGTAGACCTTTAACAACTGGCTCTCTGGGATGAACACCAAAATGAACACACAACGGTCCTTCAGTAATAGCATTTGCCAGTTTTCCTGGTGTAAATGCTCCCACCATGGCTGATTAAAAGCTGTCAGTGTGGTGTCTTTGAACATGGAGCTGGAAAGGGGTTCCCACAATTCGCTCTTAGGAGTAGGTGTGAGCTGGTACCAGCACACTTCTGCTCCTGATGAAAGCTACAGGTTTAAATTCTGCTGTCTCATTTCAAGTGGTGGAAAAGCATTTAAATAACTCAAACTAAGTTTTCCAAGTCCAATCCTGGGAAACTGGGCAGCTGGAGTGGATGAAGCTTGTCTCCATTTGTCACTAGGTGGTGGAGTATATGTATACAATATTATATAGCAGAAACTTAGCAAAAATATAGCTGTTATTGTCAGCAACAAGAAGCTGGAGTTGGTCCTAATTGTTATTGCTAGTCAAATTCAGTGGTTCTCATTCAAGGATACTTTTACCTCCCAGAGAACATTTAGAATGTCCAGATACATTTTGTCACAACCGGGAAGATGGTGCTGTGGCATGTAATGGTGAAAGATCAGAGATTCTGATAATGTCCTATAAGGCACAGGACAGTCCCCAGAACAAAGAATTATCTGGCCCCAAATGGCAGCAGTGCCGAGGCTGAGAAACCCTGGTCTAGTCAGATCCAGGCGGGCCCCAGAAACAGTGTCTCTTCAGTCTTCCCCCCACAGCTTGTGGAATTTGCTACCATGTACCCTACACAAAGGGCATTCAGACCCGAGACACCCAGCTCTTTCGCGTCTTCCGTGGAACATGGGCAAGGTTTCGTTCACGGGTGTATTTGAGCACCGATGTTCGGTGCAGTCCGGCTTGGTTCTCTCACCAGTGTTATTTGGACCTCTGCTGGCACTTGAGCCCTCTGATACCAGTGCTGGAGCCAAGATGCTGCTAGACTGGGCTTGTCTGCCTCACATTGACTAGTCACCAGGATCGGGGCAGCTCTGGGAAGTGGGTGTTTTTCTGAGCAGGGTGGCTCCCTGTGTAAGAGTTTGGGTTCGGTTGACTGTTATGATCAGGATTCAGGAATCCCACGTTGAAAATTAAATGGCTTTGGCTTGTTTATGTATTAACATTGATCCTTCAGAGAGCAGAACGAGCCAAAGATGAACGTGATGATACTCCGTCACGGTTTAGTTCTAAAATGTCCCCAAAGCTTTTGGAAGGTGACTGGGTCACGGGGCACTATACTCATCACTGAGTTCCTAGGCGAATGGGCAGTTGAGAGGTGGCCTGGGCAGGGAGGGTGGTCACTAGGGGCTCGCCTTTGGAGTGGCAGCTCTCCTTCCGGCTGCTTCTCTCGCTCTGCTTTCCAGTCGCCACAGGTCAAGCAACTTCCCTCCACGAGTCTCCACCACCGTGCTGTTTCTGCCTTGGCGCCAGCATGTCACAACTGATCCCTCTGAAATCTGAGTCAAATAAATTGCTCCTTCTTTAATTTGTAGGTGGCACATATTTTGCCCCAGTGACAGGAAAGTGACTAATATACACTCTGTTGGAAGGTGACAACTCAGGGCAGCAGGATTGTGGGAAAAGAGGCATGAAGCCAGGAGAGGTGTAAAGCAACACGATGCTGAGGATCACCGCCCCAGATACCTCCCCAACCTCTGCCATGAAGACACAATAGTGGGTCTCGGTGTGGTCTTTTCACAACACATATACTGTGATTATAGCCAGCCCTCTTATTACTCTCCCTTACACTCCCTCTTCCCTATTCCTTATTCCCTTTGTGGAACTTGTTTAGAAAATTTCCACAGGACCACCACGTCTTGCGGCAGTCCATGAAAGGCCAAAGGAAAAGAAATTTATCTGGCTGGTTCCCCCCAGCTTTGGTTTCGCAGTTTGGGGTTCGCCCCACAGGAAGCTAACTAGCCCTCAGATAAATCTGCCCAGGACTCCTCTTTGTGGGTTAGACCAGAGTTGTACTATGCAGAGTTGTACTATGCAGCTTTCTGCAGCACCTAAAGCAGCCGGCTCTGCGTTGTGTTTTGTGGTGTCTTATGGAACAGCGAGGTGGTTGGGCAGCTCGGCTCCAGTGAGACACCGACGAGCAGAGAGGAGGCAGACAGGAGGTCCTGGCAGGCTCAGCGTCCATGCTCAGTACAGCTGATTTTCCTCACGGGGAAAGAAAGAGTAGCTCCCTTCCCAGGTCTGAAGGTTCTGGGAGCGTTTCCGATTTAGGTATTCAGTGTTTATTATAGAACCCTGGTGGATGGTCTTTATTGGCATTTGAAAATTCCCCTCTACTGCTAAATTTTTCTTTCTGCCTTTAAAAAATGATCAGGTGTTTATCGTATTGACTAGTCTTTCTTCGCATGTGAAGATGATATCACTTTCTCCTATGATTCATTCAATCACATGGATAGATTTTTATAGGTGCTAAAATTGCATTCCTGAAATAAAGATTACTTGTGGATGGGTTATTATTTTAAAGAACACCTTGCTAGAACAAAGTTATTAATTCATATCTTCATTTTCAGTATTTGTTCCTAAGTTGTGAGCAGAGTCCGTGATTGTCTTTATTACCTTCTTTGATTGATTGTTAGCGTTAAGGTTATATGAAACTTACAAAAAGCTTTGGAAAATTTCGATTTTAGATTCTGGAATAATTTATATAAAACACAAATTATCTGTTTCTTGACAGGGTAGTGAAAATTTTTGAATGTTTTTTTTCAGGGTTAAAATATTTTAAAAATTAGGAATTACACTTTTTCAATAATTTCTGGATTATTGAAGTTTCTATTTTTTGCAATATAAAATTTTACTTTTATAAAATTTTTGCATGATATCTGTTACACTCTTTGTCCTTATTTACACTTATGATTTCTCATATCACAGAAACAATTTGATATGTACTCGTGTGTCTGATTTATTTCACTTAAGAGTATGTTCTCAAGATAATATTCAAAAGGGAGGAGAACTAGAAAGGGAGGAGGGGGAAAAGAAGGAGGCGAAAAAGAAGAGAAAGAAAAAAGGAGGAACAATGTAAAAATGTAAATAAACTTGCTGTAAATAGGGAAGGGTGGGGGTATGGAAGGGAGAGGTGGGCCAGAGGTGGGGAATCAAGATGTATCATGTACAGGTACAAATTAACCATGATGAATGTGATCTTTATGCATACAATATACCAACACGTGTTCTTGGTAAAAAAGTAAAAAAATTTTAAAAAAGGTGAATGAGATGAGATTATTCTCTCTCTTCTCTTGAGGATGGAAAGCAACTTCAAGAAATACTGTAAAAAATTAAAAAAAATTGTTTCCATTTTATGTGATTCTAAATTTACCATAAATTTGCTCATAATATTTTGGTTTATTTTTATATCGTATAAGTACTATTTTCCTTATAACCTTAGAAATTTTTTCATCCCTGATATAGTTTATTTTTTACTGACTTTTTTAATGCATCATACTTGCAACATGTCAGTTTATTAGCATTTTCAAAAAACATTTTGCCATTAATGGCAAATTTTGAATATGGATAGTATATTGCTTGATTTATAGCATTATTTTCATCCATAACGATAGTATTGTGGATGTGTAGAATATCTTTATGTCCAAGAGACGTAGAGATGTAAGTGCTAAGGGGCTAGATGTCACAGTGTATTGGGGAGGGAGAAAGAGAGAGAGAGACAACAAATGGAGCTGATGTTTACAAAATTCAATAAAGAATCCCAATTACTATGTGTTGTATTTGCGAGCTACTAGAACAATATTATGAGACATCCGTAAAAGAATAAGTGCTTAATATCAACTCAACTAATCTTCATTAATTTTTTAACAACCATCTCCGATGAGAGTGATTTAATAAGATAGTTTCTTTTCTCTGTCATGTGACACCCGGGTCTTGGTAGCTCAGGATTGTACTGGCTACTTCACTGTCCTTTATCGTGTTCAGCACGATCTGTGTATGCTTTGGCATCATGAGTCACATCCGTACTCCAAGCAGGGGTGGAGGAAGAGGCATATTAGATGTGGCCTCCTTTAGGGTCCCTCTTGAAGACAGTCCTGCTCAGATCCAGTGTCTGGCCCCTGGTCATGTGGCCAACATACTTCTCTACAAAGAAGGTTGCGAGAGTAGTCTCTATCTCGGCTAACATGCGCCCAGCCAACGATCAAATTCTTCAAGAGAGATGGCGACTAATCCTGGGGCAAAAAGTAGAGTTTTCCTCTCGGATTTGTACAGCCGTATGAGGAGTAGCTTTCACCACCTGCTGGATGCTGTCTTATTTCTGACATTGATTGTAATAAAGCGTCTTGTTTAAGAACGGAAGAGGAGAGAGGTGCTCCCGTTCTGACTTCTCATGCTCTTAGAAGGCCTTTTCAGTGCACCTGTCTTGGCCTTTTTCAAAAGCTTTCATTTCATTAGTCTATCGGGCACATAAGATTCGTATCTTCTTGCAAATTTGTAAAACATCTGATGCTTGCAAACAGGAATGTTTTTAATTTCATATAAGGGCAATTAGGTTATTTCCTATGATTTTCTCTCCTGATTTTGTGTTGTTTCACCCATTTCATTTCTCTCATTTCCCTCCGCAGACAGTGCTTTGCTTTCTGGCCTCCCCGTATTTCTGTCCCTGTTTGGTCCTGAACGGGCTTCCTGTCCTGGAGTTCATCTCACTCCAGGGATCGTAGAATATCGGAACATGGAATCAATTTGGCCTGTTGCCCTGTCAACAACCCAGCTGTGCTGACATCGATTGTAGATTGGCGTGGACTGGCCAATCTACGCATTGGCGGGGATCCCCGAGAGAAGTAGCGAAGTACTCCGAGACATCTGGTGAGGAATAAGGTCAGTCAAGACACCCACAGATCTAACAGGGCAGGGCGGGGCTAAATGAGCCTCACCAAGGGGGAGGGGCCACGAGAAGTGTGTCAGCCCAGCAGCACAACCTGGATGTCCACGGGGGGTGTGTGGACTTTGGCACATTGCTGGGAAGATCCAGGAGGGGCACGCACGTGACATCACTGCTTAGGAGGTCCAGTGCTGACGTGCTGGACAAGTATTTGCCAGAAACGTCCAGTGGCAACCAGCTCAGTGGTAGCATTTATCCTCCCAACGGTGCTCTCTTCTGCCTCCAGTTACCCCGCGGAGGGGCTTGTATAGATTAACTTCGTGGTGCTGACGTCATTAGCTTGCTTTGCTCTACTGTATGACCGACAGTCCAAGGAAAGGCCGACATGGCATAGGGGCAAAAAGGCACGTTCTGTAGATAGCTCTGGCTTGCCCAGTTCCCAGCATCCCTCAGGTAATACTTCTCCAGACACTCTGGTCTCTGTCTGCTTACAATGTCCTCTTCCTTGACAGCAGTCTTGGCGTGCAAAACGGTGTTGCATGCCCCAGTGTTTCTCAGGTACGGCAGAGCGATACTTCACCTGCACTTTTCAGATTACGTCAATGTCAGGAGCCTCACTTTTTCCCTTCCTAAGGAAGTGAAGTGTTTTAGGTCTACTTTAAGTCATCGGTGTTTTTTTTTTTTTTTTTTTGCACCTCTAAGATAAAAGTGAATGATTTGCAGTGAAGAAAAATGTTGTGGTCTGCACAGTTACTGTCCCGTTCTTTTCAGATAAAATGCATTCTAAGTCAGACTCTCGGCTGCAGATTCACTTTCCCCCATGTCAGGAAGGACTTAGCGACCAGCACTGCAGTGTGGTGTGGCTGTTTATCATGGCCGCTTGTCTCAGCCTCTTCCACTTTGGCATTCAGGGTTCTGCAGTCGTCCACGATGCCCTTTGTGCCCATTTCCCCTGTTCTCACTGCTGAATGGCTGTGGGAAGGAAGCAGTCCTGCTAGTAATTAATGAGCTAGGAAATGACACTAGAGACCTGATACCTTCCAAATTGTTTCTCGGTGTTCTCCTGTGACCCCTAGATATGACAGTGCGTACGTTTAAGGAAAACTCTCAGACTCAGCTCAAAGGGCATTTGGAAAATTGCATCTTTTACTCTGACAAGTAAAACCAGTTTGTACACTTTTGTGAAGTGCTGTATACTTTTCAATGTGTTCTTACATCTGTCGTTATGTTTTGTCTGTTCATGTGTGGCCTTGTCACCATGTGACAGGGAAAACAAAGGCCAAAAAAGATGAAGTGATTTGTTCTTCGGCGCCTGCATGTCTCGGCTCATGCCCATCTTCCGGGTGTCAGAACCCCACTCCTGTCATATATGCCAGACTTCAACACTGAGTGACACAGCCACTTCTCTGAGACTGGCCCCCAGCCCTCTGACTCCAGCTGGCCTTCTAAGGAGTGAGACAGAGATAACTCTGGTGACGGCTTCTTGGTGATTTCTTTAACCCTCATTGGTACAGGATTCCTGCGGAAATAATTTCTGTTTACTATGGGAAATAATTTCTGTTTACTATGGGTTAGTTGCATAACTTGTAAACACACTAAAATATGAGAAACCCAAAATAAAAATAAAGAGCAAAATAAATAGGAAAAAAGAAGACAGATCTTTTACAAAAGGGAACAGGACCAAGAGAGGGAGGGCATAGGAAGAAGGGCAGCGGAAGGGAAGGAGGAAATAATTAAGGTGTGTCGTGTCCATATATCAACTCCCCATGCGGAATGTAATCCTTACGTTCTGAAAACATGTTTTAATAAAAAGTAAAAACTGAAAATAGATGTCATATGTATGCGTGCAAATATCACACTGAAACCCAATATTTTTTAAGATTAATATGAACTAGTAAAATACATAAAAAATAAGAAACAATGAGACTAGTAATCAAGAAATTTAAATGACATTATTCAAAACTGAATTCACTAAGTTCAAAATAGTGATCCCATAAATACAATTTAATTCTATGTGTAAAATGTGTACATTTAATTCTATGTGTAATTTGTTACAAAGATTGAGAACAAAGCTTGTTACTTTTATTTATTGTTTTATTTCTGATGACTAGCTCAGTGTTCCCTCTAGCATATAGTAGACAGTCAATAAATATTTGTTCTGTGATTGAATAAGTAAAAGAGCTCCTAAACAATGATTTTCTAGAGAGTTAATAATACAAAATTAACTGTTGTAACTATTTACAATAAGATTTAAATCAATTACTGTGTTGATAACTGTATCAGCTACCTTTCTAGAGTCAATGATTTGCAAGAGAGCAGATTTAATACAGGACATTTACAAGTTACAACATTCACACACACAAGCCAAATGCAGGAAGAGTGCAGAATGTCTGTCCAGGCACTGGAGACCCGAAAGATCCACTCAAGGGCTGGGAGCTCACAGCACTGTCCCATGTATGTCCATGTCTGCACATGATGGCTGAAGAAATCTTTACTGGAACCAGGATATGATGCTCGCAGCAGAGATGACAACCAGCGCTCCCCCGAAGCAACAGCAGCCATCCTCGACGACAGCAAGACCCCGAGCTCCTTCCTCGACGAGAACAGCCGAGTTCCCTTCAGGAGAACCAGCCGCAGCAGAGCTTCTCCTGGGAAACAGCCCACCAACTAGCTACGGCTCCCACTTTGCTTTATGTTGCATCAGCAACAATCCTCAGGTGGACCCTCTACGCCCAGGACCCACCAACTCAGTCCAGCTGGGCGTTCTGGCTCAAGGTGACCAAATCAATCCACCACAATAACAAATGTGAACTCTCTAAATCTAGTGAAATATTTAGGTTTGTAAATTAAGTGGGAACATCTGCTACTAGATCTCCCTTACTGGTAGAACTATGTCAGTTTGTCCAATGAACTTCCAGTATTTTGAAAAGCAAACTTTAAAATGTGAGTCATTTCATGTTGATGTGGCTTGAATATTTGAATTACAATTCAAATTGTCTATAAATGTTTGTAATGTTTATAGAACACGATGTTGTAGTTGAAATTGTGTATGGGCGAGATCTGTCTATCATCCATCTATCTGTCTATCTATCTATCTATCTATCTATCTATCTATCCATCTATCTATCATCTGTCTATCTATCTATTAATCTATGTAGATATATATCTCCTAAGAGCGCTCAACTAGCTTGGGAAATCTTTTAATGAATCTTCCTCATGAAGCAACAGCCGAAGGCCTATGGACAGAGATTCAATAATCAAAAGATAATCACCAATAAAATCATTTGCTACTCTGGGGAAGGCACTGGTGTTGAAAACATGGACTCTAGGAGTAGACATTAGGGCGGACCCTGGTGCGTGTCCCGTCAGCCCAGCCAGAAGCACACATACATGTGAGGTTATCTGTGTGCTTCTGTTTAAATATCGGGCTGGGCGAAGTCATGGCTGTCATAATGGCCTCATTTATTTGGTTACTGTTTCCTTCATTGTCCTCTCAGGTCTAGTTAGAACCCAGCCACAGTTCTGTGTGCACATGCCACTGGGAATGGGCGCAATGCTGAGATGCATCGGCGAGGGCTTGCGGCATCCTAGCTCGGTGCTCAGACGTGCCGAGGACTGTGTGAGTCAGCTTTCCAGCCCGCCATCCGGGTACGTGCCCCCGGAAGTGTTCCCTTCTTAGAAATATTCACTATTACGCAAGAAACTTCTGTTTCTTTTGCAAAGCCCGTGAGTACATTGATTTAGTGAGCCACATATTTTAATTTGGGTAACTTTGATGAAGAAATGTGTTTTCTGCAGAAATCTGTACTTGATGTTGCATTAGTCAATGAAAATGATGATTGATGAGTCAAATATTTGTACTTTCTTCTATTTACTCTTTCTATAAAAAAATCAATTCTGAGATAGAATTCTCTTATTCTTAAAATAAGCCTAGGATTGAACTATGTGTTCATTTCCACAGTGTATTGGTTATGGACCGTTGAACTGCCTCCTTATTGGTCTCACTGCCTTTTATTTCTCTCTCTTTTGATCTATTTTCCATATTTTCACTAGAGGTAGCAACGCTTACTGAAATACAGATTTGTGAATAAACCAGAAATCCCTTAGTAAGATACTGAAGCTCCTCCACTGTCTGATGTGAGCTAATTTGCAGCTATCATTATTATTAACCTCACTTATTCCATTGCTAGGCTCATTCATACTTCACTCATTCTACCCAAAACACACATTGTGCTTGTCCTTCTACATACACTCGTACTTCCACGAATGTTTCTGAAATGTGTGCTGGGTGGCTTCAGTGTTTCCTTTGGATCCTAAGGAAGTGGAAGAAATAGGTCTTGGTTTCCCATCAAAAGAAAACCCAGGCATTCTAATGGTATATGTAATGAGTAGGAGAGAAAAGTCCCCGTGAGAGGGTCGGCCGGGCTTCTGGGGCTTTGCCAGTTTTAGATGTTGCTTGACTGTGATGAAGAATGAGAAGCCGGATTCCGCATCTACTCCAGGATAAGTTAACTAGTTAAAAAGGTGGCAGAACTGAGACTGTATGTGGTCACGATGGAAACTTGGTATGGTAGGCTGAATAATGACCGTACAGTGCATCCACATCCCAATCACTGGAAGACAGGAACATGTTTATACAGTCAGACTTCATTTAACAATGAAGACACATTGTGAGAGCTGCATAGGTAGGTTGCATTACTACACATACATTGCAGACTGTGCTTAGATAAACCTGTATGGTGTATGTCAATCACTCAGTGTCTTCCCTTGATATGACCAAGGGACACTATAAATGCCACATAGGTTGCTGCCAGTGTAAAACAGCATACTGTTTTACAATAAACCTTTCTTTATAAGTAAAAGGAATATTATCTAAAATAATAATTGAAAAGAAAAGTATAGTAAATATATAATCTAGCAACACAGACTTTTATTATGATTATCACTATTATATACTATACATGATACAGTGCAGGAGATTTGTTAGCACCAACATTGCCACCGATGTGAGGAATATGTTGCTTTACAAGGTTACCATGGCTACAACGTCACAACTATTACTTCACAAGGCAACAGAATTTTTCTGCTGCATCTTAACTTTATGAGACTATTGTCATGTATCTGGCCTGCCACTGACAAAAATGTCATTATGCGGCACATGATTGTGGGGTGCACAACCGTATAGAAAAGGGGACTTTTTAGATGTGACAAAGCTAAGGATCTCGTGATGGAGGATCATCCTGAATTATTTGGCTGGCCCAAGGTAATCACAGTGGTGCTTCTCACAGTGATGTAGAAGGAGTGAGCACCAAGGAAAAGGCCCCGTAGTGAGGGAAGCTGAGAGAGGAGAGAGGCTCTCGGAGATGGAAGAAGAGGCTAGCAGCCCAGGAATCCAGGCAGCTGGGGTGGGGGGAGCTGAGAAAGGGCAGAAAAAGCATTCACACTCCAGGCTCCAGAAGCGATCTGTGCAGCTGACATGTTACCTTCTGCCCCGTGAAGCCATGGTGGCATTATGACCTCTGGAAACATAAGAGAGTAAATGCGCGTGGTTTTGCAACACTAAATTTATGGTAACTTGTTCTGGTGCACCAGGAAAACAATACATCTTGTCAGGACAGTAACGTACATACACTTCTCAAAGGAAGAGGTGTAAATGGCTAACAAATACACGAAAAGTGTTCAATATTATCTCCCACCAGGGAAATGCAAATCAAAACTACAACAAGATACCATTTCGCTCTGTCACAATGGCTATTACAAAAATAAATAAAATAATGAAGAGACAAATAAATAAATACTGTTGAGGATGTGGGGAAAGATGAACTCATACACTGTTGGTGGGAATGCAAATTAGTACAGCTATTATAGAGAACAGTATGGCAATTCCTCAATAAACTAAACGTAGGACTACCACATGTGTGGATTTTATGATCCGCTTCAGGATATCTCTTCAAAGAAAATAAAGTCAGCACACTTCAGAGGCACCCGCATGCCCGTGTTCATTGTGGTACTGTTCACGGTAGCTCAGAAATGGAATCACGCTGGGTGCCCATCAACAGATTGGAAGGAAAAAGAAAACGTGTATGTGCACAAAGGGGTATTACTCAGCCACCAAGAAAAAATCCTGTCATCTGCAGGAAAACGCATGGAACTGGAGCAGATTATGTGCAATGAAATAAGCTGGACGCAGTAAGACACTCCCTGCTTCCCCTCATGTGTTGAAGCTGTAGAACGGTGATTAATATCGTTTGGGGAGGGGGTTTGTGAGGAGAGGGCGGATAAAGTGACGCTGGATTTTATTCGTCCTTGCTGTATGCACGTATAGAAGAAGCACACTGAACCTCATTGGTATGTTATAATCAATACTTGTTCATAAAATTTTAAAACTGGTGTCTATAGCAAAGGCAATATGCTAGACTAGTGAGATGTCGAAGAAAGAGTTCTTTTTCATTGAACGACAACACTATCAGCATTAGGGGGTGGATAGCTGCTCTCTCTGCTTTGATTTGGAATTGAGGGTCACTGGTGACTTTGAGAAGACCAACACCACAGTGGTCCCTGCAGTGGCAACTTCCTGCTGACTATCTGAAGGACCACACTACTTGGCTCAGTCGCGCATAGTCTCTTCCACAGCATCCCCATAAACTGGACATGCTCGCTTCTGTTTTAAAATGAGGAACAGATACTTAAAGAAGCAAACTGGCTTGTCAAAGTCTTTTTAGCTAATAAAGAGCGACAGATGACTTCGTTCCCAATCTTAAATGCCATTAAACTTATTCACAACAGAGCTGGTTTCAAAACTATCACCAAAGACAGCGAGGTATAGTATTTCCTTCCATAGAGATGGAAACATCCAAGGGAAGTGAATGTCTGCTCTGTCCATCTCCCGTGTGCTCCCCAGGGCCCTGGCAGGTGTCTGGAGCGGAGTGTGTGGGCCAAGCTGCACTTCCGGTCTCCCCTGAGTGAATAGGCAAAGACATGGGCACCCCTGGCTCTCAGCGCAGGGACACTGGTGCGCGGCTGAGCCCTTCATTCGATTTGTTTCTTACAGACTTTCTCTCCAAGAGCTCTAGGTAGCGATGTGGTCAGACAGACAGGAAAACAGCTGTCCCTGTGGAGAGAGAAGTCCTTCCTGCTGAAATGAGGCCCTGGGATTGAGGAAGTGCATCGGCTCTGGAGGGAACATTTGGAGAAGCCTGTTTAGAACTCTCTGATTCTGATTCTGAACAAAGTCGGAGCAGGGAGCAGGGCACTGTGCGTGTGAGGCGAGTCAGTCCGGGATTTCAATGGAGGTGCTGAGCTGAATCATTAGACAACAGATAGGCAGAGCAGCTAGGGCCCCGAAGTTCCTTTCACCCACGTGGGTGCCGATCCTAGGCGAGTAGTTCCGTGAGTCTCCTGAACCACGGTGGCTTCGGGGGGAGGCGACTGTCAGCCTAGCATCCTGATCTCAGGCCACCGTTGTTCCCAAACTGCGTGGCTTGTGCTAGGAGAAGGTTTTACGTAGGAGTCTTTTCAGACAGGCAAGGAGAGTAGAAGGAAAGCTACACAGCCCTGGCGACTTGCGGGTTTGGGGAGTTCCTGTAGAACTGGGTGCCTGGGAGGTTGCAGGGACTGAGGTGGGTGGATGGACCGGCAGGGCACCACGGCAGCGCTGTGCACTTGTTTATCATTATCTGTGTACTTACCCTGACCATGAAGTGGACCCACATTATTTTATGCTCTGCTTCGGAAAGACTAGCATTATAGGACACCTATGCAGTGATTGGAAACTGAAATAATTTGAATATATAGAAGCAATAATTGCCATAATTATTTATCTTTGGAGTTTTTTGTATTTAGGAACTATTGTACCGTGTTATCTAATGAAATTGAACTATATTATCTAATGAAATGCCATTTATCATTCATGATAACATTGATATAGCTAATGAAATATTAACTAATGAAGCACTTCAAAACACTCTGTGACATAAATACTGTCACCCTTTTTTACAGAAGTGGAAAGTGAGAGTTATTTAATCTTCATCATAGCCTTTGTATCTTGAAACATGTGACAGATCGTTTGCTTAGAAGAATGTGACAAAGACCTGGCAAAAGTCAGATGTGAGCAGTTTCCAATTGCTGCGTGTCCTGATTTTTGCTTTCATTGCTACATAAACTCAAGTGTATTCCAAAGACAAAAGCAGATGGTTTTGAAACTCAAGACTGAATCCAGACCTGCTCTTCTGCAGATGTAGACCTGAGTGAGCTAATTCACATTTCTGAGTCTCAGTTCATTAATCTGTAAAAATATGAGCAAGTATAGCACCTCCTCAAGGGGTTATTGGGAGGATTATGTCCTGTGAGGTATTTGAAGTGCCTGGAACACAGTAAGTGCTTAATGAATGTGAGCACTTTAACTACATTCTTATTTTTATTCTTACTTACATCTGAAGACAACTTTGAGTCTAATTCAAGGTGAAATAAATACATTAAGGGCTGGCTCAAATAGGGCCTGAAAAATTGTTTTCTATTTTCAAGTCCTTTGAAATAATTTATTAAGTTTTTGTTGACTATTTCAACTGCCACTGGCTTGCTTATATGTTCTCTTAAAAATAGAATTAGATCACACCCGGGCGTAAAGTAAATACTTATACCTCTCTTATTTTGTCCAATTCATTTCTGATATACAATTTTCGATGGAAAATTTTGAGAAACCTTTCTTAGGTATGAATTATAAATAATGGCAGCCCAAGATAACAAGAATACTTATATTGCTTAAACTCAGATTTGCCAAGTAGGTGTGTGAATAAAAACGTAGAAGTAATGTTTTAAGTAAAAACATCCAACTGCTCTTGAAGTATATTGAAATACATAGCTACTTGGGAATTTTCAAGATGACTGTTTAAGCTTTCAACAATGAATGTTTCTTCTCTCCTAAGAAAATGTAATGTGCTATTATTACAAAGTAACTGGAAAAATAAAAAGGAAGGAAAGGTGTGTGTGAACACATGGATGGGTGTACCTGTGGATTTGCATGTGCACATATTAGGGTAATGAAGGAAATCCCATTAATGGGGATGTATAAAGCAATTTAGTATTTACTCCTTTATAACTGCTCCGATTTGCTACGTGAGCTCCCTTCCCCTCTCCCAGGACAACGAGTGGGAAGGAGGGCTAAAGAGAAGGAATAACTATATTTATTCAGAAATTTCAAGCTTTGTCCTGCCTTTTAAGAGAATTAGTGCCTGCTTGAGTATCTTGTACTTGTCTTTTCACCCGGTCATGGAGTGAGGGTGATTTAAATGATGTGACTTTGCGATATGGAAGAAGTGGGTTCCCCGAATCTGCACAAGGACCTTTGGATCATTTTGCGTCGCCGCCATGGAGGCCCCAGCAAGATGGATCATGCTTGCTGATTTCATGCTTGCTGATTCCTGCGGCGTCACCCGCTGGTCGCGGTCCTCGAGGGGACGCTGCTGGCCTGCCTGCGGGCTCGGCTGTGCGCCTCGGCGGCGTGAGGTCTCCGCCAGGCTGCTGCAGCACATGTTTTGGACTTCCTTGTGTTTCCCTGACTATTTTTAAATGACTACGTCTGCCTGAGTCTAGTCAGCCTGCTCTAACGAAATACCATCCACAAAGTGACGCCCAGTCTGCAGCGACAGGACACTGTTTCTCTCGCGGAGAGAAGGACGGGGCTCCCTGGGGCCTCCACGATCAGGGCGCTGGCCCCATTTGGGAGGGTTATGTATTGTATTTGTGACTGAATTTGCATTCGTGATTAGGTTTCAACATTTACATTTCGAGGGGACACAGTCCCAAGCAGCCTGCCTAGTCCCCCATCAGCTTGTCCATCAGTAGAGGCAGAGAGATGGTTTTCACCCTCCTTTTCCCCTGATCAACTCATCTTTACAGAGTCCAGTGGAGTCGAAAAGACAAAAAGGATGCTATATTCTTTTTTCTCTAGGTAAGTTTTCCTTCTGATCTAGTTTTGGTCTCACAGTGACTAAATCCCAAATCAAAACTAAACTAACAATAAGGAGCAGGGAGCAAGAAATCCATTTATTGATAAGGGGGAGAATGTGTGTGTGTGTGTGTGTGTGTGTGTGTATGTAGGAAACCTCACCTCTCCCTTTCTCCAATCTTTCTCCAGGGAAAATCTAACAGGAAATGAATATGGAACTATATGGTACAAATCTGACCACTAATTTGCTTTATAAATAAATAAATCTGTAGCAATCTCATGGTTCTGAATTCTGAAAGTGCTGGGCTATTTGGATAGAGTCATTACATGAGTACATCATACAAAATTTTTTCTATAGACAGATCAATTCCATGTGAATTACAGACCTAATGTATTTGCTTATGGGATTTCTTAGTAGTAAAGAAATTTCTAAGCCTAAAATTAAAGGAAGAAAATATGTCATATGTCATATATGAATTATTGACACATTTGGTCACATAAAAATCCATACAGACTAAAAGACCATTAATGTTTGAGACTAATCAGAAACTGGAAAAAAATAGCACTGTAAAATATTTGACAAGGGACTTGGTTTTAGGTTTCACATAGAGTCCCTATCAAGCAATTAAAGAATAAAATCTAATGGGCAAATTAATAACAGCTGTAATTAGATGATTAACAAAATATTCTATTGATTAAGATCATCTAGATTCCAATATCTCCATCAGTGTTTTCTTTAATCCAGTATTACCATTCTCTTTTCTGAGTGCAAACTTCTATCATGTTAATAATTGCCTAAATGTACTTATGTTCCTCTTGTGAATAACTCCACTTCTAACAATTTTATCTAAGGAAATTATGTGAAATATGTGCAAACAACTCCTCTATTTTTTTTCCTCAGAACATTTAAAAATAACCCTAAACTAGAAATATCCAAATGATCAAATATTGAGATTGGTTAAACACAGAGATGGAAATAACGGAAATCCAAATTGTGTAGTAGAAATGCCAACATACTGATGATAGTTTGGATGAAGAAAATAAATTATAAAAAGGCATTGTATCTGTGAAATACCTAGATGTGTGTATGCATAAGTTGTGTGTGTGTGTGTGTGTGTGTGTGTGTATCACATCTGATAAACCAGTGTCCCCTTATTCTCTTCTTGAATGAGTCCTGAGGCCGGCCACTCCCGTCAGTGCACTGAACGCGCAGGTGAGCTTGGCTGCACCAGCCTTTTTACAGTTTAGTTTCACTGGAGTCCTGGACTGTGCTGTGAGCTGCCTGCTCCTGTTCCACTGCGTGGTCAGCCAGGCTGCAGCGTCAGGTCTGCCCACAGCAAAGCCCTGGACAGGAGCCCGTGCTAATGGTGGAGTGGCCACGTGGCCCAGATAAGCTCGGTGCTCTCTGTCGCCCTGGTCAGCTTGGCTGCACATCAGTCAGAGCTGGGAGGCCGCCTCCGACGTGACCGATGGAGGGGACGTTGCACGGGGCAGAAAAATGTGTCCGAGACAAGTAATTATGTTGTCCTTTCATCCCCAGCAAAGATAAGGGCTGGAGAGTATTTTGTGGAAGCTGACAAGTCTATGTGTCGACATCATTGTACAGTTTCTTAAAGTGAACAATCTTTAAACTATAGTAGATTGGAAATTCTTTAGAGAGAAATAAAAGCCGGTATTTTAAGCAAAATATTTCTTTATTACAGATGAAAGATTTAAAATACAAACTTGTTGCCTTAAATACCAATATTGAAATCATTCTGCATTTACT
This sequence comes from Hystrix cristata, assembly GCA_004026905.1. Lineage (NCBI taxonomy): Eukaryota > Metazoa > Chordata > Mammalia > Rodentia > Hystricidae > Hystrix > Hystrix cristata. The sequence continues at coordinate 40,917 of PVJO010010749.1, read as the reverse complement.
ACTAGGAATGTATTTAAAAATTCTGACATCTGCGTTATGTGTGCCTTTTGTTACCCATACTTCCCTAGTTACCCTGGCGTAAAAGATGAGTGGGAATATGGAACGTCTGAAAAATTATAAGACCTCTCCCTCACAGTTTCCTGCTTTCCCTTTCTGTGATTGCTTTTAGATAGCAAATTTGTTGATAATTCTAACAAGTAATATTGAACAGAAAGGTTTGATTCCGTGCAATTTTTTGTTTCCTTCCTTCCTTCCTCCCTTCCATCCCTCCCTTCCTCCTTTTACTCTCTCTCTTTCTTTCTTTCTCTTTTTTTATGGTATCGGGGATAGAACCTAGGGCCTTTTCACTCAGCTACATCCCGACTCCTTTTTGTTACTTTTTGTTTTGAAACAGAGTCTCGTTAAGTTACTAAGCTGCCCAGGCTGGGCCCGAACTTGTGATCCTCCTGCCTCAGCCTCCCACAGTGCTGGGATTGTAGGCGTCAGCCACCATGCCAGGTTCATGTGTGACAGTTAATATTGATTGTTGACTTGATTAGCTTGAGAAATGCTTAGGAGATGAGTGGAGCACACTTCTGGGTGTGTCTGGGTGGGTCCTGGGGTGAGGCCTTGGGGGCAATGTGTATCTGATGGCTCTTGATTCTTCTTCTCTGCTGCTCTCCCTCTGTTCTCTGCTTCTGAAATGCCCGGTGGGCAACTTTCCTCTACAACATTCTTCCACACCCTTGATTTTCAAGTTTTGGAACCAGCTGCCTATGGACTGAAACCTCTGAAACCGTGAGCTAAAATAAACGTCTCCTTTAAATTGTGGGTTTCAGGTGTTTGTTTTGTCCCAGCATCAGAAAAGCTGACTAAGGTACCAGGAGAGAGCTATTTGTCTCTTAACTGGTGACTTTTGACAATGCAATTTTTTCACTTGGACGAGACATTTCAGTAGATATATTAGTAGCAAGGACAAAGTTGTATATTTAATTTTTTGGATTTTGAAATAAATCTGTGAGTTTATCCTGCTATTATCAAAAGTACTTAATATTTGCATTTATGTTTCTACTTCTTTTCTATTATTGCTCCCCAGAGGCAGGGTAATAAAGTTCTATTTGTTAAGCTAAAAACATTAAGAAGAAACCAAGTCTTTGAGTCTTAATTATAGAATAATTTTAGACAATTCAATAAAAACCTTCGTTCCCTCAGTATGTCTTTATTTTCTAACTGACAGGCTGGAAAGTGAATTAATGAGAGATTTTATTTGATGTGTTCCATAAAGTCTGCGTTAAATTAGATGCCACTTAAATTTGGGATATGTTTTCTAGTTACCGTTTTTATTACTATTGACTGTGAAAAGATGAAATGTAGCATCCTCAAGTTATAGATGTGAATAGTTCAGTTCAGCAGTTTAATAAAAATGCTTGAGCATCTGCTAGGCATCCAGCATTCTTTATGTAGCCCACAGAGCATGCTATGTATAGAGTGACACATTAGGTGGGATTTGCTTCAGGGGAGACGTTTGATCTAAAGATGGGACCTTAGAGGTTTCGCTATTCCATCATATTGATGAGGAGATGACTTGATCCTCTTACTGAAATAGAATTCAGCAAGAGGGCTGGTGCCTCATTCTTATCTGTGTATGCAGAAATGGGTATTAGGGTCTAGTGGGGACTGACTACATTATTAGCCTGGTCTTGGAAGAAATGATCCATTTAAGACTAGAGAACAAGTGGATGGCATTCACTTCATCTAATATTCCAGGGTGATTTCTGGAGAGAAGTAAACAGGGTGGCTTCAGGGATCCAAAAGCTGTGGCTTCAAGTCTATGTTCTGTACTTTAGTGGCAAATGCCGACGTCTTGGAACCTTGGTTTCCTCATATGAAATGGAGGTAATGGGAAAGGGCTGAAATAAGATCAGCACCTCAGTGTCTTGCTCCTGCCTGCATTGACTGGAGACCGGCTTTTATTCACTGTGGTAAGGGATGGAGGATGCTGCTGTTGGGACGAGGCGACTTCAGGAGAACCATGGTCCTAAATGTAGCCACAGAACCAAAGGCCGTTGGGTCGTCTGTGCATAAGATCATGCTGCCAAAGACATGAGGTCAGAGATGAGAACTCTGAGCTCGGCCTGGAGTTTCAGGACCTTTGCCAGTGCCCTGTGTTGCTTTCATCTCATCCTTTTCATATTCTTCTCTGTCTTTTTCCTTGGATAAGAGAGCAGGAGATGTTTTTGAATAATAAAATTACATGGATGTGTGTTTCAGGATAAAGAAGAAGCCTAGGTTGATGGAGAGGGAAGAGTAAAGGAGAAAGGGTAGTTTTAAGACTCAGAATAAAGGACCTCAATGAGAAAGAGAGAGAAGGAGAGAGGGAGAGAGAGAGGGGGATCCCTCAGTGACCCCTGCTTCCCAAGCACTGGCCTGTTGGGCTGGGGAGTCAGAAATGGCAGGAGGAAAAACTGAAAAATTCTCTCTTTCTTTCGGGGTGGTTAGAATATTGCAAGTTAACCTGGGCCCTTCACAATGAGCTACATCTCAGCTCTGTTTTCAGATTTTATTTTGAGACAGGCTCTTCACTAACTTGCTAAGTTTCCCAGGCAATACTCCTTCCTCAGCCTCCTAGAAGGCGGGATTCTTTCTGATGCCTGATCCCACCCTTGCATTCCTAAAGAAGTTGAAGCAATTTTATTTTAATAATTATGTAGGGTCCCAAGGAGGAGCCAGAGGATAAAGTGAGAGCTGAAGGTTGAGCCAGAGGTCTGAAATGTGTTCACCCCAATAAACAGAGTTGTAACCACCAGGCCTTAATAGAAACACATGAACGCTGCTGCTGAGTTTAATAAATTGCATTACTTTCATCTTTTGCATAGCATTTGTATAACGTGTGCAGTTTCTATGAATCACCTTAATGTCCACAGATGTACGTGGCTTCCTAAGGGAAAAGGCCGTCCGTGTGCTAAATGGACTATGATGATGGCCTTATTTGGGTTAGTCATTGACTCAGATGACACGGAGCAGCAGACCAAATTAGAAATTGCTAATTGGCCCATTAGTAACTTGAGAGGGGGAAAAACACCTTACACCTTACATTTTTGTCCTTTTGGCTATAGGAGAAAATTCAGTTTGTTTGCAATGAAAAAAAAAAAAACATTCAAAGTAGTGCGCTTTAAATAGAATAAGTAAGAGATGTTTCCCAGGCTTTTTGCTTTCTGTTTAGAATTAGATGTGTTTTTGTCTTATTTCTGATCAGATTTAGATATAGATATATTCACTCAGCATAGGACTCCTACCCTTCTGGATGTCCCCAACTTAACCAGAAGAAATAAACCTGTCACAAATCCGAGGAGGAAAGCAGGGGACTGTTGAGCACCAGCTGACAATTTGGTTCTGTAGACTCAGAGAATTGGGTCGCAGTTCTGGCCCTATTCCATGCAGGCTCTGTAATCTTAGATAAGTCACTGAACCTCTCTGAGGCACTTATCCATGATACAAATAGAGAAAATGAGGTCTGTTTTGAAGATTACATGAAATCATGCTTGAAATTATCTGATATTTGCTAAGCATGCACACATGTTGATCTCATGATTAGCAATGTCGATGATAATTACAGGAACAGTAAAATCTTATTGGTAAAATTAAAAGATGAGAAAGAAGACAACCCAATCAAAAGTGGGCAAAATATCCAAGCAGACAGCTTACTAAAAATATCCACATGGCCAATAAGCACTTGGAAAGATGCTCAGTATCATGTTATTGGGGAAATGTAAATTAAAACAGTACAATACACTACAACTATTAGAATGGTGAAAATCTAAATATCGGCAACACCAAATACTGGTGAAGATGTGAAACAATCGGAACTCTTACTCTAATGATACATGCACTTCAGGAGATGCTTTGGCCATTTCTCTGCAAAGTTAAACGCTGACTTAGCTCACTGCAGGACCCAATAATTTCATTCCAGCCCAGAGCTAGGGAGGGGTTATTAACTGGCTTACTGTACTCTATCGAAGAAGTTTTTTCCCTGAGAGTTAGAGTTCTTATCTTAACTCTTTATCTTTTTCCTGTGTTTGGTTTTATATTTCTGAGTAGCTGTAGGGCTTGAATTAGCTCTTGATTTAGTGTATGTATTACGTTCCTTATATCCAGCTGACTCTGTCTCAGGCCTGTCCCTTACTGGGAGCCTGCTTATGTAAATAACTAAACTATCTTCTACAATAGGAGAAGTTGTGTGGGTGGGTGGGAGGGAGGGTTAAAAGACAGCCTGAAAATCTATACTTTAGATGTGGAATTTTGAAACCTAAAAATGCTCTCAAAAAATAAAACTATTAATTAAAAAGTGCCCAGGGATTAAAAAGGCTGTAAAAGACAGTTGTATCCAAACTATCAAGAATCGGACCTGTGTGAGATATCTCAAAGCATTGGGCTAGTGCTTCCTAAATTGAGAGAATATGATCAGAATTGGTGAAACGAGTACCTGCTCAAACTGCCAACTAATTACAGGATAGGTAGGCTGAAATAAATTTTAAACATAAAAAAAAAGGCTATTGGTGCTACGTTCAGTGCTCATACAATGAGGCAGAAAGGCTATTTTGGCAGAGTGATTTGGGAAATGCTTTACAGAATGAGTAGCCCTTGAAGCTTAAAAACGTGTAGTGAATGAGAAATGGGTAAGTAGGTGAACTACACACTGTGCATACAGAGCAGAAAGAAACAATCTGTGCGGGACAAAGCATCCTGGTACGCTGGAAACTAGCAGTAGTTTCACATGGTGATGGTGTCAAATGTGGTATACAGCAAAACTAAGACGGTAAAAGGAAGGTCCTGAATGTCACCCACACTCTGAACTTAGCAGTCACAACAGGGTTGGCAAACTTCTAGTATAATGGCCAGGTGGTAAACGTTTTTGACTTTGTGAAAAGATGTGATCTCTTTTGAAACTATTCAGCTCAGCGATTGTAGTGTGAAAACAGTCATAGATGATCCATGAGTGGGGGGAAATGTCTGCATTCTAATAAAACTTTATAAAACCAGGCAGAGGGCCAGCTATGGCCTGTAAGTCATTGTTTGCCAGTTCGTGTTCTACACTAAGAAGAGTTTAAAAGGAGTCTTCATCAGATCTTAGGGGAAAGCGGTCTGTAGGCAGGAAAAATAAAATAAAATAAGGGCCTCATTGGGCTTTCTGGCTAATCTTGACCAGAAAGAGTTAAAACTTTACTGAGAGAGCAATTAACAAGACAAGCTAGAGCTGAGAGCCATAAGCAGAGAATAGTGAGTTAGCTGCCGCCCCACCTTCAGTACAATGCAAAGGAGACAAGGGGTGGGCGTTTAAAAGAGAATTCGTATTTAGTATGTAAAAATACATAATCTATGCATCTGTATACATACATATACATATATATGTGTGTGTATATGTACATGTATGTGTACATATTCCCATGCTAGGGTCTCTGTATTGCTGCACTAGATGACACACATCCCTTAATCACTAACTTCAAGTTGCCTCATCTGTAAGCTCCTCCTAATCAACCTATAAATTCCAGAGGAAAGGCCTTGACAAGGGCAGGCGGGCCCATTTAAGAACGTACACACAGGCGATGACGTGTGTGTGTGTGTGTGTGTGTGTGTGTGTGTGCGCGTGCGTGTGTGCGTGTGTGTTAGGGTTCTGTGGCCTGGGACCCATCTATGAAAATCCAGAGAGCCAATCAGGTGGTGACAAGCTCCAGGTATCGCCCTGGGCGGGGGGGGGGACTGTTCCCCAAAACATGACAGGAAGCCGAGGACAAAGGCCCACGGATATTCGCCTGTATCTTCCCTTTTCCCTCTTTTCCTATAAAGTGTTTTTCCCTCTTAAACTTCGCTTCGCTAATTCACTGCTGGTGTGGCGCTTGCAGTTGGCTGTGGAGCAGAGGGGCAGTGCGCACCCCTGGTTGCGACAGAAGGACGTCATCAAACTGGGGTTGTAGAAAAATTACCGTGATGGCAGTAAAAGGCTTTAGCAGGTGGAAGCAGGACAAGGAGAGGAGGGTAAGGAAAGACCAACAATCATCACATCAGCTTGGAGAGACGTTCTCATCTCAGGTGCTGATCATGGCCGTCACCTGCAAGAGATGGAGGGAATGACGTAAAGAGAACACGGTTAATAAAAGCGTCAAGGATTAGTGTGCCTGTAAAGCCAGGAAGGAGGGCCGCCTTAGCTTCAGTGACACAGTGCTTTATATTCCTCTCACTGAGATAAAATGAAATTTAAAAAATTACACGTAGTGGAGAAATACTGGGTTTAGTTTTCCGGTTCCTCGGGCTCATCCAGCAATCTGAGTTACTACTACACAATCCAGCCACAGACAGCCTTCGGGTTGTCTATTTCTTCACAGCAGGCCTGCATCCTTTAGCTCAAAAACTTTTGAATGCCGAGCTCAAATTTTCACGAATGCAATTGTGTTGAACACGCCACAGACGAGCAGATTTCTATCCAGTCAGAGCTTGCCGGTTTGTGCACACTTCGCAGAACAGCCCTCAACACCTGCCAGTTGATAAGGAAGAAAGCCCGGCTATCAGGGCCTGGGTTGCCGGGACCGGACACGGAAGTCCTCTCTGATCCCTCTTCCTTGGAGGTCCTTCGCCCTCCTCGCCCAGGGCCTCCTGCTGTGAGGGCTTTGTCCTCTCACCTGCAAACTTTGCAAAACTGCGACCCAAATGAAGCGCGCGCGACTGCCCCCTAGTGGTCATGTTCCTTCATCAGCTCTCAGGTCCTCGAACAGTCACCGCGGTACCGGCAGCTTTATGGGCCCCATAGAGGAAGAAGAGACTCAGAGCCAAACCTAGTGATGCTTCAGAAAACATCATGACACTGTGGTCAGGAACAGAGGAGAAACTGGAACAAAAATTACTAAGATGGAAATAATCAGTTGAAAATGGTATAAAAGCAAGAAGCAATTTCAAGACGAAGGAACAACCCAGCGTCAAATTCCACGGAGAGGTCATGGAAGGCTGGGAGTTGAACCAGTTCGCTGGACTTGGATATTAGGGGCTCCTTCTATATAACAGGAGTGGTTTCCGTGGAACAACTGTGACACAGTCCGATGATAGTGAGCTGGAAAGTGACGGGAAGTTGGGAGAGGTTCTAAGGTGCTAGGCAGAGGGGACTGCACAAAGGACGGCCCTGGAGTGGACGTTGAGTGACCAGGAGAGATCCAGCAGTCGGCACTTCACACCTTGTGTGGTTTTCTCCAGCAGTCTGCAGACACCCAGGGATAACCAGGAGGGAAAGATTGTTGGGCAAAGGAAGCAGACTGAAGAAGTGGAAGAGGATCCTAGTTAAACAAAGGGAAGGAACCTTTATAGATGCTGGTGAGTGTGTGTTTTAGCATGTTGGATCATAATATTTGCATCAGATAGAGAAAAACATGTATCTGTGACTAGTTCATTGCCCTAAAATATGGATCATTTCAAGGATGTGAGTTTCCAAAGAGTGTCGTTCGTAGGAGTGCTGGGCATAAGGGTTGAGAAAACTGTATGGGCAGAACAATATCAAAGATAGTATGTGGTGCTGTGGAAGAGAACTGGGCTTGATGTCAAACTCAGATCTGGCTTGTGATTCTCTCACTTCTGAGCGGGTTAATCTTGGCTGCATGACTCATTGCTCCGAGCTCAGACGAATGACAAAATGGACAAATTCCCTGATCTGAGGTATTCTCGGTATCAGACTCAACCCAGATGACACGTGGTGATCCTTCAGGTATTTGTAAAAGCGATACACTGTGGAATGTTATTTCATACCACTAGAGTCTTTCTATGTAATAATATAGACACATTCAAATCAGTGGTCCCGACTGCTTACCGTAATTTCCTACAGAGCTTTTTAAAACACCATATATATGTTGTGCCCCTGGTTCTCCAAAGTTATAAAGGGGCCCATAGTTAAGAAAAGAAAACAAACAAGTGATTTGTGTGTGTGTGCTTTTGATAACAAAATCCTAAACTCTCAAAGCTAAATTAAGGAAAGGAAATGCAGGATACCTAAGAGGTGGCGGTCCTGAAGGCCGTGTAGGGGTCCCATAGCACCCCCACACTTAGTTGAGTCCAAACCAACGTGTTCCGGTGTTACAGGCACTTGCGCCACTTGGTATGCAAAATACAGTCATTATCCATAATACTACAGACAGGTTTTTATTGCTGTTAACCAGACGCGTGGGTTTTCTTGTTTAATCACTACATTTGGGCTTGTGTTCTTTTGCAAAAGTAATTTAATGAGTCAAAGTATATTTAAAAACTTTATTACTCATATACATTAACTATATTATAGATTTTATATGTAGTCCAAGACAACTTCTCTTTACTCAATGTGGCCCAGGCAAGCTGGAGTTTGGGCACCTATGTGGTAAGGCAAATGAGCAGCCCACTGCCATCTGGGGTAAAGGTCGATGTTAACAGAGATAAGGACATGCAGGAAGCTTGGGAGGAAAACTAGGGAAAGAGTTTCCTTAGGAAATTAGCTAAAGAAGAACCACCCGTATATAGCGGGGCATTTAGAAAAGCACACACAGATCTAGGGCAGAGTGTGTGCTCAGAAGAGATGCGAGAAGACTATGCACAGCTGACCTCTAGGCTCAGCGTCAGTACAAGTGAAGGCAAAGCCAGCTGCTTTCATGGCTTAGCATTCGAGGAGCGCTGCAAGACAGAGTCACTATGCAAAGACTGGAAAGCAAAAGAAATAAAAGATATTGCGAGTGGAAAAGAAGACATAATAATATTTCTGTTCCCAGATGACACGATCTTTTATGTAGAAAATACCAAAGAATCCATTAAAAAAGTATTAGAACCAATAAATGAGGTAACTTTGATAAAAGGACAATTGGTTTTATTACATAAAACCAATGGTATTTCTATATACTGGAAAAGAACATTCTAAAAATGAAGTTAAGAAAAATATTTTGTCTACAGTAGCTTCAAAAAGAAGAAAATACTCAGGAATAAGTTGAAAGAAACAAAAAAAGTAAAACAGGTGCCCTGAAACCTACAAAATATTGTTGAAAGAAATCAAGATGATCTAAAAGAAGGGAAAAACATCCCATGTTCATGAATCTGAAGACTTAATATTAAGACATGAATATTCCCCAATTGTTCTGTAGGTCCACTGTAATCATTTTAAGAATCTTGGCTGGTTGTAGAAATTGACAAGCTGATTGTACATTTTATAAAGAATTCCAAGAGGCCCGGAATAGCTAAATCAGTCTTGAGGAGGGGGGCATGTGGGAGGATCCATACTTGGATTTCTGAAAGTTGCAAAGGAATCGTGAGATAGTGTGTGCAAGACATAAAGATCAGCAGAATAGTATTTGGATACAGAAGCAAAGTGATACATCTATGGTCACCTGGTTTTGGATGGAATGGTGAGGACAGGTCTTTCAACAGCTGTTCTGGTAATGGAACAGTCAGCAGGCAAAACCACAGACATGGCCCCCCCCAGTCTGTACATAGGTTAAGTCCATGGTGGCGTCGCTGGGGAACATGGCCGTCCCTGGCCGCACACAGCAGATATTCCAAAGTCTCAGTGTGACCGCTTCTCCAGGGCAGCACTTCATGGAAACTTTATGTGATTGTATGGTCGGATCCTTTTGTTCTTCTCCATTCTCCAAACCTTATTGCTTGAATCAAGTGCCTTAGTTAAAGACATGAGTCTTTAAGATATTAATTATCAATATTTCTTCTATCTTTTGCTTTCATTTTAGTAATTATCTGCATACTACTTTAGATAACACAGAGTACTTTGACACTCACTGTCTTATGTAATTCTCACCAAGTTTTTATAAGGTGGATAAAAATCACCCTTGTATTTATAGAGTGGACTGAGGCTCACGGAAAGATGATTGCCTTGAAGTCATAAAGCTAGGAAATCGACTGTCACCCAAGCGCCAATCCACGGTGCCACCTTCATGGCATCACTGACAATGTAACTTGCATGATTTGCTTTGGCCGAGAATCCTTTTCACATAATAAAATGGTATAATACAAGGTTTTAGAAAAGCAAGAGAGGAAAGGGCACAGAATGAACTTTGTCTCCCACTTCTGGACCTGCTGCTGAGGAGAAAGCTTTCTGGGCACGGCCGTGTCAGCTCCTCTGAGAATCCCCGAAGGCCGAAGGACAGTGTCAGTATCTCTCGACTTATTCACATGTCTCTTGGGCCCGCTCTCTGAGGGATGAAAGTCCTTACACAGAGGATGTGACTCTTCTTCCCTCTTCTATCCCATTTTAGAAATTATTCTTTTAAAAATAAATTGTGGATGACTTTGTTGTTTCATTACTTTTAAATATTTCCCCGAGAAAATTAGAAAAAGAAATTCTCTCACCATGATCTTGTATTTTCTCTCCTCCCTGGCTCCCTGCCCTGAACTGTGTTGCTCCTGTGTCTTCAAGGCGACTTATAGCCGCACTCTGTCGGGTAGCACAAGTGATTCTTCCATGCTTTGTCTATAGTTGGATTTTAAAAGTTAAAAAGATCAACCATGGAACACTCGAAATTCTGATTATGTAAAAGTATTCATTATAAACCCCAAATACGGCAGAAGATTCAGAAAGAGTGAGATGAAATTCTGTATCAGTGACTGTACCCCCACTCAAAGGAAAATGCTGTGTGTGGTTCAAGATGAGCTTTCTTTTCAAAATAAAGTGTTCAAGTCATGTAAATTCATGCCACATTTTACTTTGCTTCATTTTTATGCTGTGGCTTTATTGTACAGTTTCCGCTGTTTTTCTCTGCAAATTTCTCCTTTCTCTTTCTTTTTAAAAATTACTTAATTGATAACGATAGTATATTTTCATGTGAATGTAATGTGATGATTTGACATAAGTACACACTGTGTAATGACTATTACAATCAAATTAATGAGTGTATTTATCAGCACACATTCTGTATCTTAGATTCTCAGATCTTGTTCATCTTACAAATAAAAGTTGGTTTCCAGGGGCTGACATTTCCCCATTTGCCCCATTCCATAGCCCTCGGCTTCTCTATGCTCCCATGAGTTTGACTTTTTTAGATTTCACACGTAAGCAAGATCATATAGTGTGTGTCTTTCTATGCCTGGTCTATCTCACTTAGAGCAGTGTCTTCCAGGTCATCTCAAATGGCAGAGCTTCCTTATTTTTCATGGCCGAATAACATTCCATCCTGTATATCACATTTAAAAAATCTATTTACGTGTGACGGACTCAGTTGCTCCCACACGACTACAGCCATACAGCAGTGAACATGGAGCATGGGTGGCCCTTGAGACCCTGATTTTTTGTACACTTGGTGGTGGGCTTGCTGGATCACGTGGCCATTCTATTTTTACACTTTTGGGAAACCTCCATTCTGCTTTCTATCCTAATCATAAGAATTAGATTCTTAACAAAGATAAATGTACATTTTGCCATTTCCCTGAGTTTAGTGAGCTTTTAAACAAACCATCTATTTCCCAGACTTGACTTTCTTTTTGAAGAAATGCTTCTCGTGGTCATCTGATTCCCTTGACAGGACAGGCTGATTCCTGTCTTGACCCCTGGGAGAGTTCTCATCCCGAGCCTCAGATCTATTGCCCACCTTGAGTCTATATACCACCCTACTGTTCAGCTTATTTTATAAGTACCTCCTCAAAATTAACTCAGGAATTTTGTGAGGTAAGCTTTCGGGATTCTCTACATTTAAAATCTCTCTCTCTCTCTCCCTTCACACCTCGATATTTTGTGTGGATATAAAACTCCAGGTTCAAAATCAGTTCCACTCAGGATTGTGAAGGGAATTTTATGGCCATCTAACGTCCCACTCTGTTTCATCATTACAAATTCCTAGACACATGAGGGCCTAAAATTGACACAGTGTAGGGTCTGGGTTTGTTTTTCTTTAACATCAGTTCATTTCTTCCAAATACACATTTCTACAGTTTGGAAAAGTTTTCTATTATGCTTTCTTTAATAATTTCTCTCCCCGCTTATTATTTTGCTGTCTCTAAAATTATAATTTGTCATCTAGGATCACATTTTGGAGTTCTTTTCTATGTCACTTATGTTCTAATCATGTTTTCTAGTCCTATTGATACCCGAATGCTGGGATCATTTCCCACAGTGATCAAGAATAAAAGGGTGGATGAAAGAGGTAGAGTGCAAGCAAATGCTCAGTATTTAAAAGATGAAAGTAGAGCTCTGACTAGCAGGAAAAAGGTCTTAGGCAGGATACCCAATAAGGCTCTTTATAAGGGAGGAGTTTTTAAAGGGTTTAGAAGGGAGCTCAAGCCCTCGTGTGAGCACTATGATCTCTATCCTGTAGGGGACCACATAAATTTCAGGGTCCAGTCTGTGTGGTATCCATGCAGTGCCCATGCAGGGTCCATGTGCCCTTGAGCCAATGGCCTGGCTGGCCATGTTTTGGGGAGGTCCCAGGCAGCTGAAGGACGCCTGGCAGATATTTTGTAAGCTCTTTGCAGGGTCGTGACTCAGCGGACTCCATTTTGGGGCTGCTGTCCCATCCTTACTGCCTAAGAGAAACCTGACTCCTGTTCCACTCATTCCTGTTATACTACCTTTTGGTACTTTTTTTTTTTTAAACAAGATTTTTGTAACCTGTTTTTCAACATCTCTATCAGGTCTTTTAAAAATTCATTTTGAGAAGTATTTAATTGCACTAGTCTTTGGTTTTTTAGTCTTTTATATTCTTTGTACCATGTGCTCTAACTGCAATGATGCTATATCTTCTTGAATTGTCTTGGATACACAAAATAAGCTTTCATCTCTTGGTTTTAGGTTTATTGTTCTTTAAGAAAATCTCTTTCTTACTGGCTTACTTTTTCTCTTTTCCCTCTTTATTTAAGAGTTTACTTCCTCCTATACTCCTGGTTTTCTTCACCTGCTACTTGTTGGTTAGGTTCTGCTTTAATGAGTTGGCTACAAACTGGAGGTCTGTGCAAATGCCACACTATGAATCTCACAATAGCCTGCCAAGTTTTCCACAAGCATTTTAATTTCCAAAGAGAATGGCCTTTTTCTTTTGATTTTATTTTTTGTTTGACTCACATGTGTGGTGTATTATGTCATGCTGCTCATTGTGGGTGTGGCTCAGAGGACCAGCACTACAGTTTCAAACAGGGACCTTGGATTTCCCACCCTTTTTTACTCTATATATTTGAGTTGCAACTTCCTCTTTTTGGTTTCAAATAAAAATACTTGTTTACCTATTTTTTTTTTTTTTTGTCTCAGAAATTTATCTACACTTCCGTGTGCTGAGATGCTCTCATTTAATGGCTTTCTCCTTTTTGGGGTGAAATCCAGTATGAATTCTTTTATGGTTATCTCACTAGGGGAGAAACCTATTTGCTCTTAGTCTATCAACTCGTACTAGAATTCCTGTAAAATTAACCATCCTCCCTTAGATATTTCTAAGGGAGCACAGGTTATGTCTTGAGTGTCTTTATTGTGAATGAAGATTCAATTAAATACAAAGTGTCAATTCCCTTTAAATTTCCATCTTGGATATTCAGAAGTTAGATTCTTCTGAGCATGTGACAAAGAGAGAAACAACATGGGGGTGTTCTAAGGGAACTAAATCATTGTGCTCCATAATAGCAAATCAATGCATTTTTAATAGAGCACGTAAGTCAAGAAAGAGATGTATGTTGCTAGGTTTTTAATTACCTCTTCAATTTCAGTGGATGATACTGGGTTATTTATTATTTTTATTTCTTCTTGACTCAACTTTGATAATTCATATGTATCTAAGAATCTGTCCATTTCTTCGGTGTTTTCCATCTTGTCTGAGTACAGGTTTTTGAAGTAGGTGCTGATGATCCTTTGGATTTCTGCAGGGTCAGTTGTGACTTCATCCTTTCATTTTTTGTTGCATGGATTTGAGTCATTTCTTTCCTTTTCTTGATAAGATTCATTAGAGGTCTGTCAATTTTATTTAATCTTTCAAAGAACCAACTCTTCGATTCATTGATTCTTTGTATTGTTTTCTTAACCTCAGTTGCATTAATTTCAGCTCTGATCTTTATAATTTCCTCTCGCTTATGAGCTTTGGGTTTGATTTGTTCTTCTTTTTCTAGAAGTTTGAGGTTCAACATTAGGTTGTTTATCTGAGCTCATTTTTTTTTTTTTTTGATGTGGGAGTTCAATGCAATGAATTCACTTGTAGCACTGCTTTCATTGAGTCCCATAAATTCCCGTATGTTGTATTGCCATTATCATTTAATTGTATAAATTGCCTAATTCCTGTGCTTGGTATCTTCCCAGAAGAATTAAAAACATCATACCACGACGATATAAGTACAACTATGTTTATAGCAACACAGTTTGTGAAAGCTAAATCTTGGAAACATCCCAAATGCCCAACATCTAATGAATGGCTAAAGAAGATGTGATTTTTCTATACAATGGAGTATTACTCTGTCATAAAAAAGATAAACTTGAGATATTTATAGGTAAATGGATATACCTTGAGAACATACTGTTAAGTGAAATAAATCAGACACACGTGAGTACATATCAGATTGTTTCTCTGGTATGAGAAACCGTAAGTGTAAATAAGGACAAAAAAGTATAATAGATACTAAGTAAAAGAAAGATAATATTCAATAGGGAGGAGAATTAGAAAAGCAGGAAGGAGAAAAGGGGGAAAATATAAATAAAGCTACTGTAATTAGGGAGGGAGGGGGAGTGGAACAGAGAGGGAGTGGCAGGGAGGGTGGGGAAGAAGTGGGGGAACCAAGATGTATCACGTATGGCTACAAATTAACTATGATGAATATGATCACTATGTATACAATGTACTATTACATGTTCTTGGTAAAAAAAAAAAAAGAGAGAGATGTATGAATGTATTATTAAGTATAATGAAAGCATTTCCAGAAGAACAAGTTAAAAGGATTTTCCCCTGGGGAGTGGGATTATGTGTAGGGAGAGCTGAGAATATCTTGCTACTGATGATAAACTCTTATGCATCTTTGCACTTTTTACCCATGTATGTTTTTGAATTTTCTATTTTTAGCTTTTTTAGTGGTCATACCCCTAACTCTAAATAATATGCTTAGAGTAGTATTTGTCATTTTTTCAATATTAGATATCACCCACTGACTCCTTACTAGGAAAGATGAAGCGTTACTGTGCCTGGTTTGTTTGTCATTCTGCTCCCAGTCATTACAGTGCACGTCTATTAAAGTAGCTGCTGTTGTGCTTTTATTGTTTTCATTGCTTTCCCCTCTTGGTCTTTCCCCTTTGCTACTTCCTCATGTTCTCTAGTTCTTTAGCCTCCTCCTCGCCCTCCTCTCTCCTTCTTCTTTTCCTTCTCTTTCCCCTTTTGCTCCATCTCCTTCATTTTCTTGCTAGCACTGCATAAGAAAGCCATGATGCGGATGTGAGGAGACCTGGGGCTGAGCCGAACAGTGTGGCGCGGGCTGTGGGGTGCTGCAGGGTCTCCCGTGTAGGGACCGCGCTCGCCTTGGCCCGCCTCGCCGCATGCTGACGGCAGGTCGGTCACGGTAGCTTGCTGTCTGGAAACTGCTCCACCAAGTGACTGCTCCGGCAGAACAGGAAGAGCCCATCTCCTTTGTCTCCATTTGCGACAACTCTGAAAAGTGGTCCCAGCTCTGAGCTTCCTGTGGGATCAGCTAAGGTTTCTGTACAATGGAGTCGCATTTTAACTTCTTTTTCTGCTCCGTCTTGCTTCCTCTAGTGCCTTGCAGAAGTTGATCCTGCTGGGACTCAAGAAACGATTCCTCGAAGCATGGCCTTTGTGTGTGATGCACACTTTGAACTCCAGGAAACTGAGAAACCTGTGAAAATGTCCCAGAACCAAGTTCCTCGTTACCTTCCCTGTCACCTCTTACCCCAACCCAAGCTCAGGGGCAGATTTTCCTCTGAAGTTTCCTTAGTTGCCAAAAGACTAGATCCATCGACCAAGAGTACAATTGCCTTTGCTCCTCTTCCTGCAATTTCATTGGCTGAGGAAGGTTAAATCAGAGAGGAAGAAACTGAAAACCAGATACCACGTGTAGAGTACCAAATTTGTCCCAGATCATTGCCCCTTCTTTGAGCCCATTCTCTCTCATAAAAATCACTTGCGCCCCTCTAAATTGTTTACATTGTCCCGTGAGGAGGGGCTGTGTCTGAGTCTCATTGGGTTATTGGGTGCTCACCTTCTCATCATGCCTCCATGCATAGAAATAAACACGCTGGTCTTTCTCTCTCACCCTGCCCATTGTTAATTCGTCCTAGCAGGCCTAGACTTGGACCTCTGAGGGAGTGAGAGATCCTTTTGGCCCCCTTGGCCCCACGGTGGCCCTCAATAAACTTCTTCCATGCATTCTCCATCTCAGTCTGTTTCTTGGGGGAAATGCCATAGGAGAGTTCATAAAATAAGTACTGGGAGAACTAAACACAAAAAGTAATAAAAGAATTGTTTCTGCATTAGGGTAAAGAGTAGTTTGAACTACTTTACATTAGAAATCATTTTTATCATATTTTCTTTTCACCATATAAATAGCAAATGAAATTCAAGACTGTTGAAACTCAAGAAAAACTAACTGTGGAGAGGATTAATGGTTCCATATGGCAATTTTAGAACTACATTCATCATGCAGCGTGTATCAATTCCCCTAGAAATTAGACAAAATGTCAGCCTTGGAAATCATGCCAACAATTAATTTTGCAGAATTTCTCGGCAGCAGATATACCAGAAAAACATATTGAGAAGGGAACTAATGGACCAAGATTAATTTTATTTGGAGGAAAACATCTATTTACTTAATCAATATTTATTTATTGATACCTCCTCTGTATCAAAAATTCTAGTGGGTGTGAGGGGACAGGCAAAAAATGAGCCTGAAAATACAGTGTGTCAGACGGCTGGAGCTGCGAGAGGAAGCGAAAGCACAGTCAGCAACAGGGATGGCTACAGGGACAATGTGGACCACGCGAGGTCAAAGAAGACCGCGTGAAGCTAATGAGGTACCCAGCCTCGGTGGTGTGAATGTAAAGTGACGGTATTGCCTCTGGTGACCCTCTGGTGACCGTAGACTTGGGTCATGAATTCAGGACTTGAGGTGTTTAGAGTGATGTATATGTGGGGCTCTGGGTTTAGGAAACATGAGTGAGGGTGACTGGGCAGAAAGGGACACGCAGAGTCACCTGACAGGTTGAGCGAGGTTCTGTTTTTTTAAGTGAAGTTCCTATTTTTCTGAAATGGTATCACCTGATGAAAGTTAGGTTAAATTCTACTTTTCTAAGTTTGCTTTCTGTCCTCAGAAATGATGTGATCTGTCTGCCTGGAAGGGACATGCTGCATTTTCTCACCACAGACCACAGGACAGATTTTTTGAGGGAGTGAATTCAACACCTTTGGAGAATGCACCGAATGCCGTTGTGCTAAGTAAGAGTCCTACCTGCCATTTAACCCCATAGTTGCTAGTTAGAGAAGGAGAATGTTGCCCCAAACCACCCCCTGTTCTCAGACAGAGCTCAGAAAGTCAATAATCTGTCAAAGTAACAAAATACCTATTTCTCCACTTTACACAGTGACTTTGAACCCTAAAATGAAGAGCAAAATTCTCAAGTGACTGCTTTATTTCATAAAGTGTGAAATTTGTGGAGAAGCTCGATCTCTAAAAGCCATCCTCTCTGAATCAAAGTCAGCTGTCTGGCGGAGCAGGTCAGCCAGTCACGGGCTTCCTGCGATGGGCAGCCCCAGGGAGAGTCACCAGGAGAGGCGCAGGTCTGCGGAGTCGGCCTCACTCAAGAAAGCAAGCTGAAGCAGATACTACAAGTAAAACGAGGAAGTGGGAAAGTGTAATTCAAGTGGGTTGAAGGGATTGAGAGAAGACTGTAGAGAATGAAAAGAGAAATAATCTGACACCCTGAAAGTTTGCCTAGAAAAGAAAAACATTGATTTCCAAACTTTCAAGGTAAATGATGGAGGAGAGTGAAAAGCAGACTAGACTACAGAAAAGGAAATTATAAAATGTGATGGCAAAGTGAGAAATTCTCTCAGGTTCACAGGAAAAGAATGAGGTAAATAATTGGGAGAAAAGATTTTAAAAGACAGGGGAGCCATATTTTAAATATTTTAAATATCACTGGAATTACAGAACAAGAGAAAAGGACAACAGATGACAGTAAATAACAAAAATGGTCATTTACTGAGCGATTACAATGTGCTAGATCCTTTTCAAACTTCTCAACAAACGTTTACCTTTTTGATTCTCATAAAAATTTTACAGGGTAAATGTCCTTTTTGTCTCCATGTTGTGGTGGTGGGACAGTATCCAGGAAGTGGCTGTGGGATTTGTTCTAGGATGCAAGGCCTGAAGGAGGGAACTGGAATCTAAATCCAGGACTGTATCATGATGCTTCGTTGTCTTTGGAATTAAAAGAAATATAAATCAAAAATGATTTAGGCTTGAAAGGACTTTGTGAATAACTTGATTGCTGCTCACTGGTTTGAAAGGGCTAATGCACCATGAAATTATTTAAATCTTATGTTTTTTCCTTCTGGTGCTTTATGGGCTCACATCAGATGGTTTTCTTTTTAGTCCATCTGGATTTATTATTAGGATGTGGTATAAAGTGAAAATGGTATATAAATGTTTCCAAATAATTAGTATCACAGATTATGTATTTGAATTCAAAACTTTTCAAACAATTTCACATGCCATCTATGGGGACTAACATCGGTGAACACACATTTCTACTTAATCCTGAGTCTATTTTATAATTTTAAAATTGCAGTACGATTACTTATGACACTGAGATTTTAAGGTTTATTAACATAGGGTTGTTTTTTCTTACACATAATGATTTCCTTAGCATTTGTGGCCATAAACGCCTTTATTTGCAGTTTATTCATTTATGATTGATTTAAAGATACTG
The DNA here is from genome assembly GCA_004026905.1 of Hystrix cristata. Taxonomy (NCBI): domain Eukaryota; kingdom Metazoa; phylum Chordata; class Mammalia; order Rodentia; family Hystricidae; genus Hystrix; species Hystrix cristata. Next base: position 22,037 of record PVJO010010749.1, on the reverse strand, counting down.
GCAGAAGAATCAGGAGCAATTTTACCTACTTTACTGAAATTAGCTTGGAGACTGGAGGGACTTCTTTTTCAAATGTTTGAGATCCTAGACTAGCTCTGCTGTGCCTTGGATGTGTTTGTCCCAAGGGGCTCATGTGCTGAAATCTCGGTCCCTAAAGTAGGAGCAATGGTGGTGGGAGGTGGTGGGACTTGTGAGAGGCAGGGCCAGTGAGAGGTGATGGGATCATGTCTGCACTGCCCTTGGAAGATTCCCGTCTTTCTTGAGAGATGGGGGTTGGTCCTGAGGGAGAGGAGCTTGTTACCAAGCAGGCCAGCCTGCCCTCGGTCTTCTCTTACACACGTGTCTCTTCTGCAAGTGTCCACTTACACTTTCTGCCCTCTGCCATGCTCTGACCTGGCTGGAGGCCCTCACCAGAAACTGACAAGATGTGGCCGCCTGATCTGGGATGGCATCAAGAGCCCAAATAAACCTCTCTTCTTTATAAATTATCCATACTCAGGTATTTTGTTATGGCAATGCAACATGGATTAAGACCGATTCGATTCCTTGTGCTGTACTCACACACACTGTCTTTCAATCTGTAACTTCCATAGCCTTCTTTCTCAAATCTCCACCCACAAGTTAGTGGGAAGGTTGACTTGTGTTTAGTCTACTTTCAAACCTAGTCCAGATGGTCACCAACAGGTCATTTTAGAAATACTCAGTCACTCTTTCATAAAATGTGCTATTTCTCTTCATTTCTCCCCCTCCTCCTGCTTCTGTCTCTGAAACACTTTGTGTCTGAGAGTGACTCAGGATGAATGAATGACTTAGGGGAACTCCTGGCATGGAGGGGGGACATCCTGTAATCTTCTTGGTGACATAATTGATGTGTGACCGACTGGTCTTCAGGACAATGCTCCTTCAACCTGGACTGTGGCCCAGTAGGAGGCAACCGGAACAGAAAACTCTGCTGGAGTAACTCCTGGTCTCATCTTGCTTGGCTATGCTGGGCACTGTTCTCTCGGGTTGAGTTCACACCCTCCCTTCACCCCATCTCTCCCTGAGGAGTAAGGCTGACAACACCTGACTAGGTCTCAGCTGCAGTGGAGTTGAGAATAACAGCTTTGGGCTGCCGCGATAGCCTTCTGCCCCTTTTCCCGGTTCTCTCCACCAGGCTCCATAGCAGGACTCATAATGCTTGTCAACCTGTCTGAATCACAAGGAAACTAAGGTTGGCTCAGAACAGGCAAGTCCGGTTGATGTCAGGCTGTGGATAAGCCTGTGATAAGACAGAAGCAGCGTCTGCTTGTCTCGGTCCCTTCTATGTTCTTGCCTTTCTCCTACGCCATATCCTTTTATCACGGGGAAGGAGGTTTTATGAACTTAGTGTCATATGAAGGAAGTGTATCTGTCCCCCAACTAGGGGAGGATTTCCTACATATGACTCCCTCAGGCACGGCTGTTATCACTTTAAATGCGGGAGACAAAGGGTTTCTCAAAACTCTATATTTCAGCACTGCTTGGCTCTCAAACTAATTTTCTTGTGGCAAAATCCTAGTTTTCTTATCACAGGCTGATTATTGCTTTGTTCTTTCCCCTTTCATTTCTTTGGAAACGTTTGTTCAACTCCCTGCAGGAAGATGGGTAAGGTAAGAGAGAGCGAGCATAGTAATAATGTTTAAAATAGCAACACACTGACATTACTACATTACCGACACAGCAAAATGATGGTATCTTACGAAATAATAAGTTACAAAATAGTAAGGGAATTATAATCATTTAGAAAAACATTGAGAACCTAACACAAAGTTAATTTCCATTGCACAGTAGTAGGCTTGTAGAGATTTTGGATGTTATTATTATTTTTGCATCTTTCTTTTGCAGTTTTCTTCTGTGAATATAAATCATGGTTTATAATTTGATAAAACAATGATACTCTACATTTGAAACATAGGATAGTCATTAAATGTATTCTTCATTCTTGGTGCCCTGATTTGTTCCTGGAGTTACTTCTTCCATGGTCTGCTTCTGCGCTGCTAGATGGGTTCGTCTTTTGCTGAGAGCAGAATTACATGCAGTTTGGAGGCCCAATTCCATGTGATTTCAGGAATTTTTACAACACAGATCCATGGTCTGTTCGGAGTGTTAATATTTCCAACTTCTCATGTCTATTAGAACTCATCACTATTCCATGAGCTTATTTAGCTTTACATTATTTTAAAATTTGAACAACTAAACTCTTATAGCTCACACGTATTTTTTTGGCTAAGTAAGAATTTAATTCCTATCCAATATTTTGTCAGTTCTGGGTTATCAGAGGAGACTGAGAACATACTAGTTACTCGAACAGAAAAGAATTTTATGAAGAATTGGTAGCTAGATACTGCAGAAGAACGCCACATCTGCAGAGAATTTAAAGGGGTAATGTTAAAATTTTACTAAATGCAAAATATTGCAAAAATCCCCCAAAGTATTGGTTTTGTGATAGTATTTGTGTTGCAAGAGAAAAGCTACTTCAGGTAGTGGGGATGCAGCTTAGTAGTGGGGAACTTGCCTTTACGTATGAGGCCCTGGGTTTGCTCCTGGCACCCAAAACAAACAACACAAACTATTGCGATAGGGGAAGAGAGACACCGGTGTGGAACTGGGCTCAATTCCAAATACAACTGGAACAAATGGGGATTTGCGATCTGTGGCCAAGGAAGCCGGGAGTTCGCCCCTGCTAGACGGGTTACACCCTCCCAGGACTCTGGCCAAAGGCAGCCCGGGCAGCTGGCCCATCCTCGGGGAAGCGCGGGAAGAAGGATTTGGTCACATGCCAGAGAGGAAGGCGAGGCGTTCTGGCTAAACTTGGCAGAATTCTGGCTAAAACTGGACTCTACAAGGAAGTTCGTGGATGGGGCCGCTGAGAAGAGGATTCCGAGAATGCCACAGATCCCCTTCAGCAGGAAACCGGAAGCCTACAAGCCAACTCCAGGGTGCAGGATGGACGCGACTGTGCGCGCCGACGTCCTCTCTCGGCCAGGAGAACAGAGCAGCCAGAACTACTAGGCCTGCAACTCAGAGGGGCCCCCAGACGGGAAACCCAGATATCCGGAGGGAGACTTCTGCCACCTTGTGCTGGGTCTGCGACGTTGTAAACGAGGTGGAAGTGCAAACCGAGTTGAGCCAGGCCGGGTGCCGCGGAGAAGGGAGGCGCACTGTCGCTGGAGCACGTCCACCCTCCGGCCCGCTCGCGCAGGCGCGCTACCGCCCTCGGCCTGCTTCCCCAGGCAGCTGGGTGACTTGAGGCGTTCCAGCCGCAGCTAGGGCGGGATGGGAGGAGGGTTACTTAATAACTGTTACAGATGTAAAATAGTAGAAAAATTCAATGCTTAAATACAGTGCGAGAGTAATTTTAAACTTCAGATAACTTTGATGAAGTTTTTGCTGAAGATGGAACTCAGGGTCTCCTGCGTGGTCGGGAAGTTCTCTTTTGCTCAGCTACATCTTCACCACTTAAATTTCAAGTCACTTTTTTGGGAAAGAGTGTTCCTCTCTCTTCCTGTCTGTAAATTCTCTAAGCAGTTGTGTGACTCAGGAATTTTGGTCTTAAAGAGATCAGCAGGAGCAGGGAATCCTGTAACCCTAGTATTCTGAAAGGCTGAGGCAGGAGGATTGCAAGTTCAATCCCAGCCTGGGCACCTGAGTAACTTAACAAGACTCTGCCTCAAAAAAACAAAAAAACAAAAAAACAAAAAACAAAAAACAACCAACAGTCAATCACTCAATCAATCAATCAAAAAAGACCGAGGTACAGTTCAGTACAAAGGCTCCGAGTTCAGTCCCCAATGAAACACACACACACACACACACACACACACACACACACACACACACGAGATCAGCTGCTCCTTCTGATCTCCAAAGAATATGAGACCACATTGTCCAGGTGAAGAGAATTTCTCCCTCTTCCCCCGGAAGGTTCCAGTCTTTAAGTCTGTTGAAATGGCAGTGGACAGACAAAACAGGAGGAAAACATGTAAAGTCATTTATGTGCACTGGGGCATGGCAGGAAAGGAAGAAATCCAGAAACTTGTGTTCCCTTCCTCACAGGAGAGAGGGAAATAGGAAGTGTAGGCATTTGAGATGGGTAACACATGAGTTTCAGGGGAGGTGACTGAAACCAAACAACACACGATGGCCTGAGAAAGGTCGGCTGGGCTCTGGGTGTGGCGTTTGATTTTCAGTCTCTTCCTCCATGATATGAGCTTGATCTTCTGATAATGAAAGTTCAGTAAGAGAACTGAAGGCAATTGCATTCTCTCCCGGCAGGTCCAGTCTTTAGTGTTGATAAAGCAATGTCAGAGATAAGCCTGACCCTGCACTAGAATGGGAGGAGCAAGGGAAGGGCAGGGCGACCTTGGGTCTGAGGCGGCTTCTTAGGACTTCCCTGGTTCTCCAGTTTCTTTTTATTCGAAGTGCTCAGCGTGCCCACAAGCCATAGTTTAGAATATGGTTTTTGAGCACTGGGACTACTACAGAATTTGGTATTGAAAGCAGCCAAACCTGGCAAAGTGGCCTGGGTTACCAGCTACTTGGGAGGCTGAAGCAGGAGGATCCCAAGTTGATGGCCAGCCTGGACACTCGGTTGGACCTATGTCAACGCAGAACATGAAAAGGGCGGGGGATGCCGCGTAGTGAGACGCTAAGGGTTTGATGCCCAGCAGGGCAGCAGCAGCAACAACAGCAGCCAAAGATGAAACAAACACAAAAACATACAAAGTGCAGCCAGATAAAGCCTGTATATACCCAGACATTAATTACTTAAATAATGAAGTGCTTAAATTGGGAAGTGCTGAAATTTAGAAAAAGTCTCCAGAATCTGTTCAAGGGTGGTTTAAAGCCAACTTTTCCAGGATGCAGTGGCCGGAAGCCAGCTGACTGGTCAAGGGCCCTTTGATATCACAAGCTCAAAGTCACCTATGCAGATCATGATGGCCCCAAAGCAAAAGAAACATTCAACCACGAAGAGACATGAAGCCCATCTACACCCGCGGAAGACACTGGAGAGTTCCCTTTATTGGCATCCCATCAACAAGCAGCTTCTGTCCTTTCCCTTCCTGTGAATTCCGAAGTTACCAATTGGTTCGGGAGGCTGCTTTGAGCTTTGGCTCTGTCCCTCTTGCCAGGCAGCTGCATAATGAAGCTTTTTCTTCTTGGCAAAATCCCATCGCCAGGCTCGACCTGGGTGTGGGGGGAACAGTGAGCCCTTGCGCTTAGCAGGACTGAGGTTGACACGGACGACTCAGTTATGTTTGTGAGAGGGGAGGGCGCTCAGCTGGAAGAGAAGGTAAATGGTCTAAATCAAATATTCAACTCCATGGGAACTCACCCTGTGACTTTTCAAGAAGTCAAATAAAAGCGATTCTGAAAATCTAACCAGAGGGATTTCCAAACTCCATCTTCTGTGAAGTATCGCATACTCACTTAAACCTTGGACATGATTACATTTACAGTGAGGTGCGGTGACACTGATTTTTTTCTTAATGTTCTCTTCAAACAGAATATCATTACGCCAATCAATTATATTCAAAACAATTCCACAAATATTTATTATTTTTCAAATTGCCAGAAGCTAAGAACAGCATTTGTGCTGTATTTATGGCCCTTAGAAGAATTAAGACTTCATATTCCACTTTTGTACAAAAAGAGGAGGAATTTATTCATTTATATTGAAAATCACAATTTTCCTGTTATAAAAGAAATACATATATATTAGAAAAATTGAAAAGTAGAGATAAACAGAAAAGACATAAAACCATTGATCCTGTCACATGAAATAAACCCTGTATATATTCTTATTTGTAAGATTCAGTTGAAGACTATGGAATATATGTATATATAATTATTAAACATCATCAGTATACATTATTATATATACAATTATACATAATTATTGCATACAATAATATAAAATGAGAGTTTTGCTCAGATCAATATGTGATTTTCACTTCTATTCATGTACTCACCATTGAAGTTTAACCTGTATCTACATTTATGGGTCCTCTGTAGTTTTTCTTTGAATTATGTTTGTATCGTTTGTCTCTTTTTATAATTCAAATTTATCTGTAAAATCTAATTATTATTCTGTATTTGTGGACAGTGCTACATGACTTGGAAATCACTTTCCTCCCAGAATTAGTGTTATGGTTTGTATCTAGACGTCCCCCAAGCTCCTCCTGCACTTATGGGTGGGGCTTTTTGAGTCATAAAGGTGCGTAGTCGATTTGCTGTTAGGAGTCAAAGCTTGGTCAGAAGGGACGGGTCACTGTGGGGCGACCCAGAAGGTTCTAGCTCCTTTCCTGACTTCTCCTTCCACTCTCTCTTTCTCCACCTCCAGGGCGCAAGCCACTGTCCTCTGCCAGGCCCCTCTGCCATGCTGACTTTCCTCAGAGCCACCCAATCATGGACTAAAACCTGTACGGACTGAGCCCAAATAAACCTCTCCTCCTTTAAATTGTAGGTGTTGGATATTTTGTCCTAGAGCTGAAGAAAGTGGCTACAACGTTTAACTCCGGGGTTGTAAGGTGCATCTTTTTTCAGGAATTTGAGATTGGAGAAATTAAGCCATAAACAAATAGCCAGTTGTTATTTTAAACAGAAGTTACTTTATTATTCTTTGAAAGAATAAATAAATTAGAAGAAAAGAGGGATGGATGAACGGCAGCAGAAGAACTTGCTCTGGGGGTTTTCCCTTGGTGGGGTACAGGGGCTCATTCCCAGAGTTTGTGTGGAGACCGTGTCCTGGTAGGATTTGTATCATTCTCTATTCTCAGAGGCTTTAATCACCATCAAGCACTCTGGCAGATAACCTTTAATTCTGGTTTGCAGTCGTGGAGAAGAGGAGATATACCATGAAGAGTGTTGTGGAGATTTCTATTTGGAGGTCAGCCTAGACCACCCCAAAATATGGTTGTAGGAAACCAGAACATGCAACCCCAAAATACTCTTCTTTGGCATGAGGCTCACCTTGAGCTGTTCTTTTGAGTAACTGCACACACAAGGGAAGCCCTGAATAGTCTTTTGTGAGCAAGAGACATTTTTATCTACACAAGATGTCCACATTGGTAAAGATGGCTCCCTCCTTGCAACAGGAAGAGAATGTCAACGCCCATGAAATCACTAGAGATTCCTAGTCAGTGGAGTGAACATCAGACTTTAAAAAACTTGTTTAATGGGCCTTTTCCACACTTTTCTTTCTTTGTTTTAGAGGATGAAAGATGGTGCTATAGTTTGGATTTTCTATGTCCCCAAAGGCCCATGTGTTAAAGGCTTGGTTCCCACTCTGGTGCCAGAGGAAGGTGATGGAACCTGTAAGAGATGGGCATAGCAGGAGATCCTTAAGTCACTGGGGGTGTCTTGTAAGGGAATAACGGCACAGCCCCTCCCTCTTCCGGTTTTTGCTTCCTGGCCATGAAGTGAACAGTTTTGCTCTGTCATGTGCTTTAGTCCTGGTGTGCTTTCCAGCAACAGCCCCCCCACCAAAAAAAAAAACGGCCAAAGATCAGGGACTGGAAGCTCCAAAAGTGCGACCCAATATAAATCTTTCCTTTCCATAGGTTGAATGTCTCAAGCATTTGTTAGGGTGCTCAAAACCAACCAACACAGATGTATTTAGCCTAACATCTAAGAAATTTTTGGCGTTCCAGTCTAGAGATTTCCTCATTGCTTAGTTGTCTATGGTGTACACAGGAGGTACAGATTCTCCGTGCCTTGTAGCAGTAACAGCCTGATACACTCAACATAAATTGAAAATGCTCTAAGTTGACCATGCATGAATAAATTACCAAACTCCAGGGCTGGGCAACACCGTGTAGAATATTGGTTCTCTGTCCTTACAACCATGCGGCTGACCTTGAGCTGCGGCTCCCTGCCGCTGTCCGGCTCCTACAGAAAATGTAGCGGTGCACATCAACAGCCCAGAAAAAGATCAAAATTCAAAACCCAATGTCGAATTTTTACTAAATATATTGCTTTCAAACCAACGTGAAGTTGAAACATTGTAAGTGGAACCATCTTAAGTGAGGTCTGTCTGTATATATGTTATTACGCTTCTGTTTGCTTTTCTCTTATTAATCTGTCTTTTATTACAAAACATCCCAACTAAGAATTCCTGACGGGTAAGGAAGAAAATAATTTTGCCTTTTCTGCAGTTGCTCATTCTCAGAAGCACAGGAAGACACTTTTCATCCTGTGATCACATATGCGAAGTGGAATTTGTTGCAAAATAGGAATAAAATGAATGAATGGGGGAAATAAACGATTGATGTCTATTTTAGAATAAACAAAGATTTATTATTGAGCCACATAACTTATTTTGCAGTGAGACCTCTGGTTACTGGCTATGGGTAAAATCAAGGTCCACAGAAGCAGCAGAAGCACAGAATAGTGGATTCTGGTTTCAGACTCCTTAAGAGCTGAAGCTAACCAGCCTTCTACTCATTTCCTGGACATATACCCAAAGCCTTACGACAAACTGACAAAAGACTTTTTGTGGCATTTATCCATTAAAAGATCAGCTTTTAATGGATAAAATCAACTAAGAAAATAACACAAATTAAATATCACATTGAAGTTTTTAAAACGAAAAATTCTTACCTGAATTTGGAATTATTTCTTTCTTTTGTTTTCACAGCTCAAGTTACCCAAGAAATATTTTTTTTTGTAGAGAATAAATATGCACAAATTCTGTAAGTTATGCTATATTTTCAGTTTTACTTCGTAAATGAAAAAGAGAAAACAAACCCAAAAATGTCCTCCCAACCTCACACCGAATCGCTCTGAAAAATCCACCTAAGCAGGCTCAGGGACTAGAGCTGAACATGTCCTCTGACTCCCAAATCAGTAGCAACGAAATCTTTTCTTGTGAAAGAAAGCACAAGGACCAGAGTAGAAATCTCTCAGGGAACTAACTCTTTTCTCTGAGTGAACAAAGAATGATGAGAGATAATAATGTGATAAAAACAGGGATTCCTTGGTAATTCAGCATATATAGGATGGTAAATTGTATGTATAAATTTTAAACACAGGAATGAGCATGTAGATTTTGTTGTGTTAGTCCTGATATGTGATCTCTTAAATAAATCAATGTTGTTGTCTTAGTTACTTTTGTCTCGTTGCTGAGACAAAATGCCTGACACCGGAAGTCAGAGGAGGAAAGGTTTGTTTAACTCACAGTTTGAAGAGCTTTCAGTCCACAATCAGCTGGGTCCAAGGCAGGCTGGCCTGGCAGAGGAGCAGAAGGCAGCAAGGTAAGCAAGGGACCTAACCAGCTTCTTCCTGTATTTTATATTTTATCCAGGCTGCTAGGATTAGGGCGGTGCCAAACCTATCAGTGAACTGGTTTAGTAATCACACACCCTTAATCCCAGCATCACACAGTCTAGATCCAGCTTCCTCTGATCCAGTCACCTCTTAACTCATGAGGCTTTGGAGGGACACCTAGACACAAACCATCACAGTTGTTACCTTTTTAACCGTATAAGTAGCCCAGAAACAGCTGTGTTAACATCATTTCTGGTCTTCGTGTCTTTACTCACAAAATTTCTCATGCTGTGATTTCTATCCTCTAATGAAAACAACACAGAAGAGCTTCCATTGAGGTTTTTAGTAAGAATAAGAGCTTATTCTGTTTTATTTCTCCTATAATTTTCATATCAATCATCTTTTGCTTATTTAATAAATGCTTGTAAAATACCTACAATAAGGCTTTTACTCTGTCAAGTATCAGTGAACCAGTACTGGGAAAAAATGGAAAGAAAAAGAGAGAGAAAGCAAAACCCAAACCCAGTGTGAAGCCTTCATAGAGCCTGGTGCCTGGTGCCTGCGTTCTGAGTTGTCCAGTGGACACTATGATGCTCCTACAGTCACAGAAGAGTAGACAGAGGTGCAGAGACAACCTGCCCCACCCCGGTGGCCCGACTGCCTGGCTCTTGCCCTTGCACCGCCAGGCTTCCGGCCCTCTGAGTCTCCTCCCGTCATTGGAACTTAGCACTTTGGGTGGTGCAGTCCTTAACTAATGCTGCGCCTTGGTTTATACCAAGTACACATTTGTCTCCCTGGTAGATTTTGATTCCCTGAAGACAAGTATTGATTTACTGCATAGTCTCCACCTCTCAGGTTGGTAATTTGATGCTTACTACCACTGCCCCGTGAGGAGAAAGGGTTTTCATTTGTCTGACATATTGGAAAGGGTGCTGGACTGGAAAAGGGGATAGGAACCCAGACTATGTGTTCAGACCGGCTGATGCCAAGGTCACATTCTGTCCCTTCCTGTGGAAGATCTTAGGGAAACCACATAAACTTAACTGTTAACCTTTAAGGTGATGACTACAATGTGCTGCTATGAAATTTAACTAGTTTACATGTTAAAAATATTTTCAACTATGCCCCTGAAATACAGCCTAGGCTGACTGCCACGGGACACCAGTCTACCCAGACTCCTGCAGGGACGTAGAGTAGTGTTGTGTGGTGTAGGGGAAAGGTCATGACTGAGTGATCCCGGTACACACACCGGCCTCCTCTCAGAAACTTTTAGAAATGAGAAAATCCCTCGATCTCACTTATGGAATCAGAAACTCTTGTCTGTGGCCCAGCAAACAGTCATTAAATAAGCCCTCCCAATTCTGATATCTCTAAAGTTGAAGACCCACTAATGGGCTGACAATATACGCGTGTGATTTTGAATCAACTTCTTCTTACTCTCTGGTCAACAGTTTACAAGCTGTAAGTGATTTGCCCCACAGGGTAAATCAGGTGGTTCTAAGGCCCTTCCCACTTTCATAGTCTCTAATTCTGCTTTTAAGAACTGATGGTAAATTTACTAATAACTTATATATCAGGCAGCACTTTGTTAGTTGCATGATGGATAGTATTTTGAATACTTACATATAGGAAATTTATAAAATATAAAACTGAAGCTTAGGCAATTCATGTAATTTGTTCAGGGAAACTAAAAGAGTTGAGTAAGAAGCAATGGCCAGAATCCATGATGTGGTCTCCAAAACAGTGTAGCTAGTTGTAATCCTACACCCTTTCACCTTGGTGTTGCTGATCCACTTTTAATTCAGAGTTCTCAGTCAGGAACATTGCATTCTGGTTTCTGCTTAGTGGTCTTTATCAAATTTTCAATAGCCTGAACTAAGCCTAATAGTAAAAGATTCTAGTGGAGAAGAGATACAAACCAATACCCAAATATTGCTGTGTCATGGTGAAGAAATCCCTCTTTGGTACAGAATTCTGTTCTCCACTACAAAATAATATCCTCTCCTCTGACTTTGTGCTAGGTGGAGTAATGTAAAAATTTAAATATAGCCATTTAAATTTGATTTTAATTTGTTGTTACTTAAAAACTAAGAAGTCAATTAAGAAGTCACAATATTTAGTATAATGGATGTATTGTATTGAATGTTTACAGGTAAAATATTTAGACATATAGTTTGGAAAACTCAGTAATGGTTAGGACTCACAGACTCTCTCCACTATCTTGTACGTAGGTTTGGCCACATTTAGCTAGCACTTCGACAATCTATTTAGTATGATTCATGATACAGTAGAGATAACTTTGAATAAAAATCAAGGAAACCCACCTTTAAAATTCACTCCTGTCTTTCTTATCTGTAAAATAATGATAGTTTCCCAGTTTATTTCCTAAGGTTTTATTGCAGAACAAGTATGATAATCTTGGAGATGCCTTATTTCTAAGGTATTTGATTTTTTAAATCCTTGGTATGCTAAGTGTGAAGAATCTACAAAGTTGTTATAATGTAATACAACTTACAGGCATATACCGCACAGTTTCCAGCAAAAAGAAGGAACTAAATATGTGTTTTATTTAAGTCCTAAGATGAAAGAAATGGGCTATCTGTATGCTTATATGTATTTTCAGCTTTTGAAAATATTTTTTAGTAGAACTTCATCTTCAGTGAATTTTTATTTATGTTCAAGATGGTTTTTTATTTGAAAAAGTTAGCGATTTAAAAATGTTTATGGAATTCGTATGTACTTCAGACTCTAGGTTAGATGCTGGGAACACAATAGTTAGCAACATGAATATGAGAGATTATTGTTCAGAGAGCCCATACATAAAAATTCAATTATAATGAAGTGTGATCAGCCCTCTGATAAGGAGTGCTGGAAATGGATGGATTCGACTGATGTATCGAGGACACAATAGTTAGGATTTATGCGAGTTTGGCTGTGGGAGTGAGGGAGAGGGAGAAACCAAGAATAATGCAGCTTGGGAGAAGGAGAGATAGTAGAATCACTCTGTGGGATAGAGATTTTGAAGAGTAGCAGGTTTCTGTGAGAAAGCAATGTGTTCACTACTGAATGCAATTATTTCAGGTGTTTTTAGGGTACCCAGATAGAACGCCCAGTTGGTGAATGATTTATACGATTTGGACTCAAGAGATAGATGATCTATCTACCTTGGGACTTAGTACTTAGGAATCATCAGCATAGAGATAATAACTTTTCCATCTTGATAGTATTACAGTAATATAAATCTCCTCGAGGAAGACATACGGTTGCAATATATGAATAGATCAACATTTTTAGTTGACATGCAGAGGTTTCAATTTAAACAGAACAGGTGAGCACACTGTTCCAATAATGAAATCTGCACACAGTTAATCCATTATCTTTCATCATTTAGGTGTGTGAAGCCAGGGATATATTCTCACACAAACTGAGAATTCATTCTTAAGTGATGGATTGAGGTCACAGAAGCTAGAAGAGAAGCCTTGACTTCCTTCGGTGAAAAGCTTCCCTTTACCATGATTCACTTACCTAAGAGGGAAGAAGTTTAACAAGCAAGTCCTCGTCCAGCTCCTGAGGGAGCAAAATTAGGTCGGTATTTTATTTTGCATCCTACAGTTATGGACGCATGTAGCATTTCCCGACACTGCGCTGATTCTTAATAGAAGGCCCAGCACACCTTTCATTTTAGATCAGCTGCTCTTGAAGACCCATTGGATATGTAAACCCCAAATTCCTCTTCTAAAAATATGAATTTTCAGGTGCTAAAGGTTCTGAGTTTTGCCACATTCTCTCATCTTTCACCTTCGCCTTTGGAGTGACTCTCTACCTATTTGTTCCTGGAGACTTACCTAATGATATCAAGGCATTTAAAAATGTTGAATTTTAAAATGTAAACATTATGACTTCTCGTTATCTTTTTTCAAACTTCGTTTACCATTAAATGAAATAACACAAATAGTAAAATAAAATTTAAAATAAAAATAAAATTAAGAAGTCCAAGTTTGGCCCTCACCCAAGATAAATGTGATTTTAACCATTACAAATTAATCTCTTTTACAAGAAATACAGTGTTATTCCCCCCAAATAGATATGACTGCAGAATATCTTCAGTAATTTGTAATTTCTTCTTAGGGATTGTTTTGTGTAGCCAAGTGGGAGTGTAATTGCTGGATCAAATCTAAATGTTTGGACCTTTTTGCAGTGCCACTTCTTGACTTTAGAAGCAATTACTTTGTAGCTTTCAAATCCATTTCCTTGCATATGCTCTCTCTCTGTCTTACTGATAATCAATTTGCTAGGCATCGTTGCAAATGTTTGTTTTAATGTAATTTTATGGCGGGAGGAAAGAATGAGAAGACTTTTGTTTAATTTTAGGTCTAGACACAAAGATAATATCAAGAATAACCAAGAGTTTGTCGGGCGTGGACATTGGCCAATCAGAAATAGCCTCTGAACAGCCAGAGTACACACCAGGGTGAATAAGTTCATATAACCGGGCTGTGGATCTGGCTGACTGACGGTCTTCACCTGGAACACAGATGGACGGTGAGCTGATACGCACAACTCAGCAAGCATAACTTGATTCAGAAGCTCACCTTGAAAACGGGGCTTTAAAATTCCAGTTCTAAGTCAGCAGTCTCCTCACCAGCTGCCGACTGCTGTAATTATTAGTCTCTGAAAAGATGAGAAACTCGAACGGCTACCAAAGATGGAAGAGATGCTTAAAATAACTTATACCCAGATAAATGCAGCTTCAAAGAAATAGATCCAATTTTGTAAACAGTACTGGCAAAGACTGTTATGTGGGCCAGTTCCTGGAGTTGGCCGAGACGCAGAGAATGGAGAATGTCGCTGCCGTGGAAAGTGGCCAACCACATCTTCTTTCTGGAGGGCGTCTGACGACACCGAGACACGGAGAACGCGGGTCCCCTGGGAGTCGGCGGCCCCTCACTGAGGTCCGGAAGCTGGCAAGGATGATAAACGCGCTTGTCTGTCACGACAGAGTTGAAGTCAGGCCACAGAGGCGCCACATTCTCGGGAATGAATGATTAAATGAGCTCAATCCCCGGTAACAAACAAACAAACAAACAAACAAACAAACAAAACCGTGACGAATGAGCTTAAAGCCATGTGGGCAGATTTCAACGCACAATGTTGTGTAATACTGTTCACGGACAGAAAGATCTATAGCAAAATCCCATTATATAAATTAAAATATTGTATTTAAAATAAGTTGCATATTTGTATATATGTAGATGCAAATAGAGATGGCAAATAGAATGATAACCAGATAAAAGAGATTATCAATTTCCCTCCAGGGAATTTTTTTTTTTTTATGCCAGTGATCAAACTTGGGGCCTTGAGCTTGCTAGGCAGGTGCTCCAACTACTGAGTTAAAGTATAAATAAAGACAAAAATGTATAATAGATATTGTGAAAAGGGAAGAAAATATTCAAATAGGAAGGAGAACTAAGGAGGGGAAAGGGAAAGGAGGGAAGGGAAAAGGAAAAGAAATGAAAAAGAGAAAAAATGGAAAAATAAAGCTGTTGTAAACAAGGCAGGAAAGAGGAGTTGAAGGGAGAGGCAGGGAAGGGGAGGGAACCGAGATGTGTCATGTATAGGTACAAATTAACTATGATGAATGTGATTGTTATGAATGTCTAAAATGTACCAATAAATCTTTGTTAAAAACAAAAACAAAAGCCAAAAAAAAAACCAAATTTCCCTCCAGGTGAGGCTTTATCGAGGATGTAATGCCAAACACCTTTGAGCAGGATCCTGCAAAGGGAAGATAGTGGGCACTGGAATGGGGAAAAAAGGAGTAAAGTTTGAGAAAAATAGGTGGCCTCAAAGGGAAGCTTGGTAATAATGTGCCTGATTTTGAGGAGTGAGATTAATTCAATTATCTGAGAGAAAGAAAGACGAGGGAGACAGAGAGAGAGGGATGCAAATGGAAAGAAGGGAGGGAGAAGAGAAGGAAGGAAAGAAAGAAAAAGAAAGAAAAGAAAGAGATAAGAGAAGAGACAGGGAGCAAAGGACAGAGGAAGATACATAAAGAGAAATAGATACGAAATTTCACAGATATGAAGGAAAATCAAATGACTTTTTTTTATGCTGGAAGAATGTATATTTAGAATCAGGCAGGTGGACTCAGTTTAGATGATCCAGTTTTGCTGGCAACATCCAAAGCACTGTAACCGGGATCCAGGGGAACATCTGCCCTTTCTCTCCACTTTGGCCGCGGCCACACCAGAGTCTCAGAGCCCCTTCTGCTCTGCCCTGGAGTAAGGACAAGTGTGTCGCGGTCTTCTCGCGTCCTTGGGGCAGACTCGGTGGTCAGGGGACACAGGCAGCACAGTGGGCAAGCCTGCCTGAGGCGGTGCTCTTCTGAGGCTGTTTGGGCTGCTTTTGGGCTGTAGAGTCCTGAGTAGTTGGAAGGTGAGTGACCTGTGGGTGTGGGCACCTTGTGGCGCTGCTTCTTGGCTTTCAAAGCCTTCGCTTTGGCTGCGCTTTGGGAGGGACGTTTGCTTTCTGTTCCACTTTCTGCACCACCTCGGTGAAAGGTAATACGTGTTCTACAGAGTGTGCATAAAAGTAAGTTTAGTATCTCAAAACTGCAGCTACAAACACTTTGTCAACAGAATTTAAAAGCAAAGCTGGGAAGACATTTGCAAATAAATAACAAGGTATTACATTTTGTCATCTTAGGAATCTGTGTAAGTTCACAGCTCAGTAGCAAGAAATATTTGTCATACAGTTCTTAGAAAAAGACTTACAGATTGCTAGTAGGAATTCAAAAATTTGCCCAAACTTATTCCTAATCAAATTAATATAAACAAAAACAATTCGATTTTTCGCCTATTAAATTGTCACAAATTACAAAGTTTCACATACCCAGCACTGATGTGTGGAGAGACGCTGGAGAATGCCTGCGGTATTGATGAAATACATAATTGGCAAACCTCATTGGGCCTTATCAGTAAAAATGAAGATGTACATTCTATTTGAATCACATCGCTTACAGATTATGGCATGTATTTATTCACAGGTGGAAGTATAATACCTAATATATGAAGCGTGATAGAAAACATGGCAAATATTTAAATTAAAAATTTATTACGGTAAAAGATACATTGCCCTTAATCCCCCTCAGAATACTCCCTTGACGTCCAAAAATACTTAGCCATCATTCTAGCTCTTTTTGAAGCAGTTCTGGAGATCTTCTTTCATTGGTGTCTATAGTTGCACTATTTTGGGTGCCTGAATGTCCTGAATACATGAAAATGTTTACTATTTATGGTCACTTTGACTTTGGGGAGGAGTCAGGAGTCTCGTAGTGCTGGATCTGGTGAGTAAGATGGATGAGGACATACTGTAATGTGTTTATGAGTCTGCCTTTCTGTTGGGTGGCATTTCACAACAGCATTCACTGTATTTTTGATCACACCCCATAAAGACATTCACAAAAGCTCACTTCCAGAACTGCTTCAAAAAGTGGCAAGAACTATGGAATAAGTATGTTCAAAGTGAGGGAGGAATATTTTGAAGAGGATTAATGACAATGTCTTTTACTGTAATACATTTTTGAAAATTTAAATATACCCCAGATTTTTTGATCACCCCTTATATGTAAATGTGTCTATACACACACACCTACACGCAAACACACACGATTTTATAATTTGGGTAACTTACTCAACTTCTATGTGCTTTATTTTCCTCAGATGTAAAAATAAGGTGATAAAATTGACTGTAAAGGACGTGGGAATTAAGTGATTTGTATGTAAATTACTTAGAACGATGTCTGGTACATAATAATAATAATAATAATAGCAATGATAACATTAACAACAATGTTATGATGATGACTGCGGCTACTAGTAGCTGTCTTTATTGCAAGAATGTTATAATACCCCAGAATGGCAATTGAAATAATTATCATAGACTCACTCAATGACATACTCCGTTATAATGAAAAAAGAGATTTCAATGACACATTATTAAGTGAACAAAAGAAATGTGAGGCAATGCGTACTTCACACGCTGACGTATGTGAACAGGAAAGCATGGAAGATGTTAGATATGAGAGTATACAATCGTCGATGAAGGTTATTTATGGAGATGGCGTGGGAGGGAGATTCTTCCCACGGCTTGAATTCTTAAGTCTTATTATTTTTAAGGTGATAAAAGTACTGTCATAGTACATAGAAACAGAAAATATTTATTGATATGGAAAACACTCAATATATACTTAAGGGAAAACAGCAAGCTACAACAGTAAACCTTTATTTACCCCGCAATTCGCGCATACGTGTTGGAGAAAAGAGTTCTAACTCATGGCGAGGTTCCTGACTGAGGCGTCAGTGATAAAAGATTAACAAGAAAAAGCATCGGGATTTATTTAATATAAGTTTAATGTGACGCGGGAGCCTTCGGAAATGACGGAAAGAAACAGGGTAACAGCAGTTTTGGCGGAGAGCCGTGCGGAAGGGTGACAGAAGACAAAGCGATGTGATGTGACGTGATGGTACCAAGCGGGCGGGCCTGTTTGGCCAGCTCCTTCCCTGCGCCCTTCGGTGCGTGCCTT
Source organism: Hystrix cristata (assembly GCA_004026905.1). Classification (NCBI taxonomy): domain Eukaryota; kingdom Metazoa; phylum Chordata; class Mammalia; order Rodentia; family Hystricidae; genus Hystrix; species Hystrix cristata. The sequence goes on along the minus strand of PVJO010010749.1, from coordinate 4,165 downwards.
CCCGCAGGTGTCCGGAGGGGGGCGCCTCTACAGCGAGGACCTTGTAACAAAGAGGTTAAAGTGCAGCTTGAAAAGTTAGGGTTGATTTTAAAGGCGGGCTCCTTCTCCAGCTTCCTCACGCTGAGTGGAAATTGCCACCTCCCAGTCATGGCGCGAGGACAGCGCCCCACACCTGGCCCTCAGATGGGCTCAGCCTCGGCTAGATCTCCACATGCACAGTTCTGGTCCTTTTTTTCCTACCCCCTCTATAAACTAGAGTGCTTCTCTGCTCTCCAGGGAGGGGTGTGGACTGGCTGCTCTCTCACTTTGCACAAATGGTGAATAAACTCATTTTTAAAATTTTTCTGCCCCTTTCTCATCCTCTTCCTGGCAGGCCAATGAACTCAGATTGTCGGGGCCCAGACGCAGGATTTTGCTCTCCGCGCCCCACATTCTCCCAAACTGTGACGGAGTTTAGAGGAGGAGCAGAGGATTCTTTCATGGCTGGTTTCAGAACAGGGCGAGAAGGTCAGAGAACCTTCCCACTTCCGCTGTTTCCTTACACGTCAGGGTGCCGCATTTCAATAGTGCGTCCAGACCCCCATCAGTACACACAGATCGTTCTAGAACGCTGTTCACCAACATGTAAACACTGATTATTTCTTCATGGTGACATATTAGAAAGTTTTATCTTTCTTGCTGGTTTATTTCTTCAGATTTTTAAAAAAGAAAATGAATATTATTCTGACACAATTCTAGATATTAACATCTGTGTATGTATAGGCAAATAGTAATATTCACTATCTCTAAAATTAGCTGTTTAAATCTTTGTGATTTTCTGTATCTTCTATCATACTCTGTATTAATATTTAAATTAGATAATACGTAAATGGCACATTCAGGTTGAATTTCAGCTTTGAAAATGTTAACCATATTGAAATTAGTTTATTTAACACCGCACCCTCAATCCCCCCCCCCCCCCCCCGCTGTGTTTGCTTGTCTGGGGAATTAAATTAAAAACAAATATGCAAGCCCTTTGGCAGTTTTGTCAGCTTTTTACAAATGTTGATTGCTAACGTGATAAAGTTGTATAAGAGCATCCTGCTCAATGATGTTTGAAAATATTTCATAAAATGGGAAAATAAAACCAACCATACTGCTGAGATAGGAGAGAGGTGTGGCTAAAACCATCTGGGAAAGTAGGCGTGACTGTTAAATACAAAATTCCAAACAGATGCGACTTCTCTGAGAATGGCCCCGACCTGATGTCAGCCTGAGGCAGGAAATTCTAACACCGCCTCACGGACCCAAATGGAGAAGTTCCCAGGGAAGTAGAAATTCTCACAGGTTTTCTCGAGATTTAGACAGCGTCAAGACAATCATTAAAGAGACAGAATGGGTTGTCACATCTTTTCGTGAGAGCCCATACCCTGTCTCTCAGGCATGGTACACAGTTTTATGTTTTTATTGTTATTTATTTATTTATTTATTTATTTATTTATTTATTTATTTTTCCTTTTTCTTTGTTTGGCCCAAACGTGCTCTGCAGAGCCAGTGTCTCACAATCTCCATTTTGCCTTTTAAAATAAACTTTATCATCATCACTTTCGGCTTGTTTCATTCAATTCTTTGTTCGAGGTGGGAAGGACCTGGAATTTTAACTCCAGAGGGAGGACTCGGTAATGTTAATTTGGAATACAGTTACCCAATCGCACTGCTGCAATTAATTATTCATTGCACAACCAGTCACACTCAGGGTGTCCCTGCTCCGCTGATCCCTTCCCTGCCTTCTGCCAACACTTAAATGACTTCAACTACATCATGGAAAGATGATGTTTCTTTTTTTTATATATTCCTCAGAAGTATCTAGAACTGTTTGACCTAACAGATAATCAATGAATTTTATCTGAATTCCGTGGAATAGGTTTAATTAATCATTTTCATCTTTAAATAAGTATTTTCATGGCTATCTTAAACTTTTTTCTTGCCTTTGAGAATTGAAACTTTTTTTAAGTTTCCCTATAATAGGAAAATGAAAATGGGGTTAAAACTGCACTAGAGGTCTTTCCTTCAAAAATGACAAACAAAGTTGGCTTGCTCACTCTTCTTTTCTTTTCATTCTCTTTTGATAGTACTTCTCTGAAACCAAATTCTTTTTTATGTAGAGATGGCTGGCTAGATACTTTCATGATTTTGATATAGTTAAATAATCAGTGTTGAAATTTTAGAATTCATGTCTTCCCAGTGTTTGCTTCATTTAGGGGACACTTAAAATTCTCCAAAAAAAAAAAATACCTTAGGTTTAAAAAGCTTGCCTTTCCTTAATAGGGATGGCTACTTTCAAGTGCTAATTGACGCACTTGGTACATCATAGGATGCCAGGATCACCAGATGAGATGCCCAGAGAGAACCATCAAAAGCTCTCTTCTTCAAAGCAGCTCCCTCATACTCTTGTTGGCAGTGCAAATTGGTGCAAATTTTCTAGAGAACAATATTCCAGTTATTTGTCAAAATTTAAAATGCACTCACATTTTGAACTGGCAATCGAACTACTTAGAGATATATGTTGTGGTTTGCAGGCATAAGTCAGCCAAAATAGAACTATAGTACAGTAGTTCTCCCTCATATGCAGTTTTGATTTCTGTGGTCTCAGTTACCTTGAGTCAACTGTTGTCCAAAAATATTAAATAGAAAAATTCCATAAATAAATCATCAGTTTTAAATTATCACTGAGTATTTAGGAAATCTCACAGTATTCTGCTCCATCCTTACTGGGATGTGACTCATTATTGTGTTCAAGGTATCTATACTCTTATATACTATCTACCCCATGCAGTTGAGAGAGAGAGAGAGAGAGAGAGAGAGAGAGAGAGAGAGAGAGAAGGTGAGAGAGAGAGAGAGGGAGAGAGAGAGAACTACATTCACATAACTTTTATTATAGTATGTTGTTATAATTGTTCTATTTTATTATTAATTATACTTATTTAGCTTTTACTGGGCCTAATTTATAAATTAATCTTGATCTAAGTGTGTATGTGCAAGCAAATACATAGTATACGTAGGGTTCTAGAGTGTACATGGTTTCAGCATCCTCAAAGAGTCCACGATGGGATCTGCTGCAGGGAAGGGGGGACTATTATCCTCAGATAGTCTTTAAAGCATTATTTGCATTACTAAAGTAGTAGACAAAACTGCCGAATATATTATGACAATGAAGGAGAAATATACTTATTCATAGAAGATGCATGCTGAAGGATTTAGGGAAAACAAAAATTTAATGACATGCTAACATTGTCAAATTTAGATGGTGAATATAAAGGTGTTTATTGTGCTATTTCTATTTTTTCCATGTTGAAAATTTAAATAATAAAAAGGTTTAAAAGGATCCATTGAGAAGACACTGAGCAAATAAACTGTGGTGTCCCTACACAATGTAGTTAGCTATGTAGTTGTCAAATATGTTAAAATATTAGGTATATTTTCAGTGAAAATGGTAATAAAGTATTCATTCCATGGAGGATATTTGCAAAGCTGCTTTAAAATAAGACCCTAGAGTTATGATAAAAGAGCTTTCAGAGGGCAGATGCCACCTATTGAGAACAATTGGAAAACTGGATAGAAAACAATACATGCTTGAAGGCACAAGAGAGCTGCTGAAACAACCAGGATTTAAGGCCCAACAGCTTAGTGAGAAGAAAACCTGGGAGGAGATGACCACGGTCGCTGCCTTTTTTACTCAGGGCATTTGTCCTTCTTGGTGCTGTGGTGGAGTTGAGCCTGCAAATGCAGAGCGAGAAAGAAGTTTGCAGCTCAGTGGAGAGAAGAAGCCAGTAGACTCCATGGCAGGCACAGAAGCCCAGAGAAACAAAAATGAAGTTTGAAGATGTCAAGGCAACCAGGACACAGATTAGGAATAAGATCCTAGTGAAAATAGAGGCAAAGAAAAGTTAAATTGGCGTGACCTTTTTTGTGCACAAAGCATTTGCCATATTTTCAAACTCCAGAGGGCAGGAATGTAAGATGGTAGGTAGAAAGCTCATAAAATTCTGAGTTGAGTTTTCTACCATTTCATAGTAACAACGAGATAGAAATTATACTTCAGAAGTCACAAAAAAGAAAGTTTTTAGAAGGCCCCTCCGAAAGCTATGGGATAGGGAAGAGGGGAATCAAAGAAGATGAAACTTTA